>JARCZZ010045462.1:0-19046 GCA_030323915.1 Brotogeris chrysoptera
TAAGTTTATTTTAAAAAAAAAGAACAACAACCCCCCCCCCCCAAAAAAAAAACAAACAAAAAAAACCAGGAAAAACTGAATAAGCAAATTAAGAAAAGGCCACAATAGCATCTGCGTAAGAGATAATTTGCCCAATTTGTCCAGCTAAACAATTCTGTCAAGTTTACTGAGGGCTGCAAATTTGGCAAACTGCCTCATCTTCTCAGAGAAGCGGAGAGGCAGCATGGTCTTAACCTTTCTGTTTGCGGTTTAAAGAACCAATTTTGCAAACCCTTACTCAAAGCAGCTGGGATGATGACCTTACTCAGATTATTGGCTTTAATAAGGATTTCTGGTATAAGCAAAACTGAGCTGGGAAGGAGTCAGCTTACCATCCACAGTTATGACAACTGCATTCCTGAAAGTTTATGGGCTTCCTTGTGTGCTTGGGCACAGCCTGAAGCTGCACAGCACAGGATGCAGCTTGTAAGGGGTGCACCTGAAGAGTACCACCCTGAAAGAGATGTGAAACCCTCTGAGGATCCAGACTTTGTGCAGGGCTTCTGCCCTAGCTTTCATTGGAAGGAAAAATGATCTGCATCAGAATGCAGATCTTCCTAGTAACTTGCTTTTTCTGAACAGTATTAGCTTACTGGCATGCATATATGTGTGTGTATGTGGTTTGCACATGTAACAGATAATGGATTCCTTCCAAGATGCTTCTTGTTGAAATGTGCCTCAAGACATGCCATACTGACATAAAAACCCAAGCTAAAACCCACTGTGTTGTGTCTAGGCATTCTGCTGAGCTGATTGACTCAGGGAAACCCTGGGAGATAACACACACCTCACTCACTCATTGCTTCAGTAAGAGATGTCTGAGGTGTCAGCTGTGCTATTCAATCTATCTTCCTGAATCAAATACTATCCTAGGGGAAGGGGAAAAATGGATATAATGCTCATCTGTATCCAGGAGGTATTTAGAGGGCTGTTGCTACGCATCTGAGCTCAAGCATAGGCTACCCAGCAGGGATGTAAGTTGCAGCATAGTCTAAATTACAACTAAGCCCCCGTCAAAATTGTATCAGAAAAAGGTATGTTGTACAAATAAATGTCTTTGAAGGCTAAATAATGCTGAAATTGGCAGGATTAGGCTCACATAGGAGATTGTGTTGGCAGAAGGGAAATGTCTATAAAATGCTGACACATGAGCTAATGTACAAGTTAGAATGGTATTCACCCGATGTCATGGTTTTAAAAGGAAATAAATGAACTGGGTGGTTGGTATTTGTTCCGGGAAGCCTTTAAGTAATGTAGTGCTGGATGCTCTCCTAGTAAAGTAGTACCGAAGAAGCAATAGTTAAATCAGGTATGTACATATGACAAATGGTTTTTGTCGCGCACCAGAAGCAGCCTAACAACTGAGGAGTTTACACATCTGCTCAATAAAATGAAATCTGATATTTATAAAGGCTATTTTTAAAAACACAAATTCTCTTAAACAGCACACTCATGAAATTCACAAACACTAATGCCAGTGTCAAATTATTCCCATTGTACATATAGGCTGCTTTGGGGCAAGCCCAATGTTTTTAACATGGTGCTGGATATCAGTGGATAGGTACATCCTATGAACAGAAAGATGGAAGATAGCTCAGGTTGGAATGTAATCATGGGCTTTGAAATAGTGATGGGCTTTCCAGCTCTTTTATACACTCCACGAGTCCTTTCTGAGTTTCAATCTCTTGCTATCAAATACAAACTCCAGCACTGCTCTAGCCCATCACAGCGAGACAGAAGGCTGTTACTGGAAAGGAAACATCTCTGAGAAAACAGAACATCACTTTTGCACCACCAGAGATTCTTGAAGCATCATTTTGACAAGCTGCTTTAAACACCTAAGAGCTGTGTGATGAGGAGGAAGAAAGTCAAGTTTTTTCTCTCTTGTTTGCAAGCCTGGAGAATAAGCAAATGTCAGCCTTAACTCTTACAGATGGAGTGGATAACCATAGTTGTGTATATCTCAAGGAAAGACCCCAGAACATGAAAAATAGGGATATGATAATAACATGCAGAACATGACTTAGGTTTTTGGTGTGTTTGTTTTTTTTTGGTGGGAGAGGGGAAGTTGGGGACTGAAGGTTTGTGCATTCCTATCCCTTAACAAAGAACTATGAAAAAAATAAATTTCTGCTTTTATTAGAAGGAAGTCAAAGCAGCCTGGTGCATTTGAAATGTAAATTATTAAATAAGGCTCTTCAAGTATCTTGCCTTTTAGCCTTCTATATTTGAAACCGATTTTTATATAAGAATTGGTTTAGTAGTATAACCATGGTCAGTTTAGATGAGAGATCTTCAGAAGAAAGCAGTTGTCTTGTCCTGGTTATTTCCACAGGAGGGTAGCTTTTGTAAGCTGGTGGAGAGGCAAAAGGTGTCTGCTATAGGAACACATGCTTCTAGCAATAAAGAAGAAATTGCAGAGTATACTGGCACCCTCATCTTAGGTGTTTATCTGACTTTCTTCTAGGGAAGCAAAATTAATTCTATCCTTTATTTAGTTTTCATAGTAAGATTCAGACCTACCACTGGAAGCCAAATGCTGCCACTGCTGAATCTGTGCACTGCTTGCATCTGGTAAGTCAACCCCAGTGAGAGTGCTAGTGGAGTTAGGCACTATGCAACAGGAACAAACTGAGCATTTCATGACATTGAGATAACTAGTATCTCAGTGATATTAACAGCTGGCAACTTGGGCATTGGCTGCTCCTAATTTAATAGCAGAATTATTTTTATGGCTGACAAAAGGCTGATGAGAAATGAAAATTCTTGAGGCTGTCTCGAATGCAGATCAAAGTGCTGTGTCTCCTACCTCAGACTTTTTCTGCAGAAAAATAGGAAAATCCTTGGGAACATCATTTGGAAAGATTATTTCAGCTGATGAATTTCAATATAAATAGGAACGATGTTGCAGAGTCACAGAGTCATTTTTGCTATGCAGGGGTTGTTTTCAATAGCAAACTAAATTGTTTGCCACGTGCACACAAAATGTTTACCGACTAAACCTGAATAAATGTGTAGGGAGGAAAGCAGAACTGTTCCTTAGCCCTATGCATTAGTTAAATGTCCCAAAGCATTATGCAGCCATGCAGATATCTCATGTGGAATTGAAAGCTGGGAGTACATGACTACTTGGTTTGTCTAGGAGTGGAAAAAAGGAGAAGACAAAACCAGAAATGCACCCACTGAACAACAACTAAAAAATATCTTAACGCATCTTAGAAAAAATTTCTCTTTACTAAGGGATTGTAAATATTTTGGAGTGGAGAAAAGTGAGCAAAGCAAATCCAGTATTGAACAGCCTCATGACAAATTGATATCTGAGTCTACTAAAAATAGTAGGTGGTTTCTGCAGATAGTATTTTGAGGAAAGCTTTCTGGTTTGGATTAAGCCAATGGTCTGTTTAAGGGAGAGAATTCAGTTTTGTGTAACAGAATTCAGCAACTCCGGCTGCATGAGTTCTGTGTCTTTTGTCCCCGAAAACTATTTACACATGTAAATTTAATATCTTTGTCTTGGGTTTGCTTTGTTTCTGCAGATATCCTAACAAATTAAAAAAGGAAATCCTATAAGGATGATGGAGTTCTTCGATTATATTTGTAAAAAAATAAATATCAGTTCAGGGCTAATAAGAGTCCTAAACTAGGACTTCCAGATTGGCTGGAAGCTGCATGACTGCATCATGTGTTATTAAAGTGGGAAGAAGAAAGAAGCTAATTCCCATAGTCCCCCAAGTAAATCCTCATGTGGTTAATTAAATGAATGAGTTCTAACTAAAATCTGTGGTTTACAGCTACAGTTTTACAATTAATAGAATAAGAAAATTGTCCTGGGCCCTGTGTGCCTTATGAAACCTGTCATGCAGTTGAATTCTGTCTATCAACTGCTCGCAAGAAGCCACTTTTGATAAATCTGTAAGCTGAGACTGCATTTGACAAATAATTTGGGGAGCAACAAATATTCCAGAAAGAAGCGTAGACTGATTGCAGAACAGAAAAAGAAACAAGATTCACTGAGGCTGCTATGAATTATTCACTGATGACTAATAACAATAATAACAACCCATGACCGATACGAAGCTCTGAAAGTTTGTCAAGGGGCTAAGCCTATCAACGGGAAGAAATTGAATCTCTTTAGCCTAATACAGCAGCTGGTTTAGTTACAGTGGTGCCAAACTCTCAGGGAAACAATCTTTATCTAAAATAAGCACTATGCAGACTAAAATATGTGTGTGTGTGTTATGCAGTTCTCCAGACTGGTTTAAATAAGTAATTTTAAAAATCACATTTTTATTTAAAACAGTGCTATTTGTTCCTTGCTCAATTCTTAGATATTTTTTTCTGTGAAGATTGTAGCAAATTTTGAATAGGAGCTTATCTACATAACTTGAAATTGAGATGTCTGTGTTACTACTCTTGCATTAAACAGTAGAACCATAATAATCATCTGTGAAGAGATAAAACTGTGTGCATGTTGACAGCATTTTAAGCTAAGAAATAGCTACATTTGTAGAACAAGTTGCGTGTTGCATTTTCTGTGTTGAAAAAGGTAAAATTCTAGATTGGTCACAAACCAGAGATTGTGCTCAATGGCATTACTTGAAGGAAACCAAGAAAAGAGTCTGACCACATGCCTTTGTAACCAGCAAACTGAAGACACCAGGGAGTCAAGGAAAGCAAAGAGTGTGACTGACCTGCTCAACTGGCAAAGCTTTTTAAGGCTATGGTGATTTAGGAAGATTTCTGACAGAATATTCTAGAAGCTTTTCAGGTCAGATACTTTGGTTAAATTCATTAACTTGTATTTGAAGTTAGCCTGGATTCAGATGAATCATGTGTTGATGTCTTACACCTAAATGAGGTTATGAGCCTAAAGCCAATAGGCATTTAGCAGAAATTGTGCCCCGTTTAACTGTTCCAGCAAGAAGTCATCAGTTGTGGGAGGAATAAATGTACGAATGTAGTAATGGTTTAATCACACTAAGTACCTCATATTATCTCAGCAAAAGGAAGGCCTTGTGATCAAGCCAACTAACTAATGTAACAGTGAGGTTCTGGTAGAATGGTAAGAAAAGTGGGGCAAGTCCATGATAGTTTATTTGCTTTTGCTCCACTGAAGTCAATGTAGTTGTACAAATTAACAGCATCTGCTGAGGACTGGGTAATTTAAATGATTAGAGCCTCCCACCCCCAAAGATATTCATACACTGAGTTAAACTGCTGGAAGAGCAAATATTGAGTTCTGCTGGTACCATGCCAGGAAGCATATCCTGCTAAAAATTCTGCAGAGAACTGCCAGAAAATCAGTGAGCATTTGCAGTTAAAAAGTTGTCAAAATACTCTTGTAAAAATAGACTTACTGTGAATGATGAAAAATACAGGTGAAAAATTTGTACAGCTAATGACTGAATAGAAAGACGAACGAGCTAGGAATGCTTTAAATACCATTTTTCTTTGAGTTAAAGGGCAGCTTTCTAATAAAGTCAACAGTTATACACAAAGAGACGATATATTTTATGTCCATGTAAAATTCAGAAGTTTAGAATTATCTTAGGGTTACAGAAGGTTCTTACCAACTTCAGAAGCAAATGGTATTCCTTCTGCAGGTTTTCATAGATTAGATAGTACCATAGAATCATAGAATAGTTAGGGTTGGAAAGGACCTTAAGATCATCTAGTTCCAACCCCCCTGCCATGGGCAGGGACACTTCCCACTAAACCATGCCACCCAAGGCTCTGTCCAACCCAGCCTTGAACACCACCAGCGATGTAGCATTCACAACTTCCTTGGGTGATCCATTCCAGTGCCTCCACCATTACAGTAAAGATTTTCTTCTTCATATCCAATCATGAATAATACATGGTATTTATAAGGAAGGCAGGTCTCTTACAACTGAGGATGAGCTGGGTGCTCACTGAGCCTCACACTGTGTATTCTCCACCTGAACAAACACTGGCAGGATGAGAGGGGAGGATCCAATGCATGCATAAGGAAGGCTGCCTGGTCTGTGTGGTAGAGGGAAGCAGGGCTATAAAGAGCTGCCATGTCTATTTGTTGGCATGGAGGGATAAATGGTCATTGATTCTGCTGAAAAGTGCTATCTCATTTGAAGATTCAGGCTGATGTGGATAAAGATTTTAGGAGGCAAGAGTTTGAGAATAGTGTAAATTGTGACAACCTTGAACCAAACGTATTATGTCAGTTAAAGGAAAAGTTGCTTTTAGACCAGTAGTTTTCTAATTGGAACTAAGGGAGTGCCATGGGGTAATGTGTTGGCTAGCTGATGAACGCACAGTTGTCTAACTGAATCAGCCTGTGTCTTGATATGTGCTCATCTGGCCCAAAGAAAGTTTGAGTTTATTAAACCCCACAAATACATCTAAAGCTATTTTTATGTAAGGTATTTAATTTCTATAGAATCTTTTTTGGGTTTACCCTTAGTAAGTTCCACATGGCAGTTCCTCAGAGGAAGGCGAGACAAAAAAGTGAAAGAATAAAAATCTTACTCATCCCCCGACCCATACGTTTTTGTACACTTCTCATAGAAATACAATAGATTGGTTTTGCTGTCTGCTGGTGGTTATGTTTTTATCTTCTGCTGCTAAGGTATTTTTCTAGGTTCACAGGAAAATATCTGAACGTGACATCTAGATTTTGGAGTTCAGTGAGGTAAATAACATCAGTGATGTAACCTACATAAGTCAATCAAATAGTCTATCACAGTATACAGGTTTCATAGGCATTTCAGAGCATCATCTAACTTCTACCCCAGGTCTGATGAACTCAGTAGCACCTTGGGTGGTCTTGGTGGTCAAATATTTTCTCTAAGACAAAGGATGCCTATGTGTGCTTTTGAAATATGATAGAAACTTGCTTTGGCTGAACTTGTCAGCCTGTTATTTCCTTCTATTCTGTTGTTGTTTGTTTTTTTTTTCTCTTTCTGCACTTGTTCTGTTATTTTCTGCATCTTCACAGCCTGAGATCTTTTAGGACTTCGCCTTAAAATATTCTGCCCTATGCAAGCATCATCAGTTGTCACACCTCAGACAGTAATGTTTCTTTTTCTGTCTTGTCTGATACTCAGGTGTCCACTTTCTGCTATTCTGCAAACTAACTTAAGCAAG
Organism: Brotogeris chrysoptera; assembly: GCA_030323915.1. Lineage (NCBI taxonomy): Eukaryota > Metazoa > Chordata > Aves > Psittaciformes > Psittacidae > Brotogeris > Brotogeris chrysoptera. The sequence goes on from JARCZZ010045462.1 coordinate 7,162, forward strand.
TTAGCAATTCTACTCCAAGTGACATGGGAGCGAAGTTGCACAGGCTAGTATGTGCACACAGAATATTTGCAGCTGTCTGAAGTGTGCGTGAAAAGTTCTGAAGTATTTTTGTGTCTGAAATACACCATACAAAGCATATTTTTAGGCTACTAACACATTGTGTTAGACATAAAAGACACATAAGCAAAATCAAACCCAAGCCTATTGACTTACAAAATGCCAAAATAATGGATTCCTGATGTATACATTATTTATTTCTAGCCTATTCTGGGACACGTTTAGACTTATCTAAGCAATTTTCCCCATGCTATCTCAGCATCCTCTTTAAGACTCCAGTAATTTTCTTTTTTCTCATTGTCTCTCTGCTTCTCTTTTTATTTAACAATCTTCATATCATAGTAAACTTTACTGCAATTGAAAAATTACATGGGTTGAATGTTTCTTCCACTCCTTGTAGTTTTCAAGGAGAGACTGCTAGAGAGAGTATTCCTTGTGCTGGGTCGTTCAAGGGGCTGAGGATCAAATTGCCAAAGGTGCTGAGGCGCTTATGCGCTGTTACATCCTGAGTGACTGTCATCCATGCATGATTACAATGACTGAACTGAGATTCTGCATAACAGCTTTTCAGTATCCCTAGAAGACATTTTTTTATTTCATGACGCTGACCTGTGCCAGATGTGTTAGTATTGGCATTACCAAGATATTCTCCCTTATTGTAGAGAAGCAACAGTAGATATTGGGTTGTTTGATCTGGGCAGGCCTATTTAATAGGCCAATTAATTAGAAGAATGATGACTCTACAGTAGTGTGATTCATAAGGAAAGAGTGTTAGTAGCAACAGAAGAGCTATAAATGCTAACATGACACTGATCTACTCATTACACCTTGAGTTTAGAGATTAGAATCAAAATTTACACACCTGGGAGTGTGAAGAGACAGCATTTTGAATTTACTGGTAAGTACTTAAACCCTGAGAGAACTTTTGCATCTTTCCATGACATCTTCTGAAATTGGTAGAATTCCTGTCAACCATCAAGAGATTTTTACTTTAAAGTCAACTTTCAGGTATCCAGATGAAGAATGCCAATACCAGCTTCTGGATTTTTGTAACAGCTGAATACTTTAAAACATCAGAGCTTCTGGGGCAGTACTGAGAAAAATGTGTATGCTGGGGGCTAGAAAGAGTTTGGGGTTTAGCTTGTTGTTTGTTGTGGTTTTTTTTTTTGTTGTTTTAACTAAACTGTTTCCTATTTCATTTGTACCACTTTATGGAAAAGCTCCCAGTTATGAAAGGTCTGTAGCAGTCTTATATTACAAGACTTTTCACCTTTTTATTTTCCAAGCCTGAACATTTCATTTTTAAAGCAGACCTATGCATTCTTTCTTTGCATTATCTTCAGTGTAGCTGAGGAATGACGTCCAGAAGCTCATTTAAAAGTGGAATTCCCCACATAAGTTAATGAATCAAGGTGAAATACCAAGAAGACACCAGATTATGAGAAAAAGGTTACAGAAAAGAAATAACAAGAAAAAAAAAAGCAAGGATTTTACCATCCAAGAAAGCTGGAAACTGATATTTTGCAGAAAGCTTGAGGACAGCAAATACTTGAGGGCAACAGCAAGTTATGAAATGTGAACCAGATTGTGCTGGTCCACCCTGACTGCCTTTTTTTGCTGAAGTGTTTGGCTTTAATGATAAGGAAAGAGCAGTGGATGTTGTATTGTTTGACTTCAGCAAGGCAATGAAAAATAGGTCAGGGGCAGCCTTGGTCACAATGACCATGAGAAGACTAGGGTTTTCAGCTCCTGAGGAAGGAGAGCAAAACCAAGGCATGAATGATCTCCCTGGCCCATGGGAGCAGAAGGATGCACCTGAAGGACCAAGGTAGTTGGCCAAACCAACTTCTGTTGGTTTAGGAAGGCTCTTGTGGCTGGAGGCAGGTTCCTAGAAAACGATGGGCAAGTGTGCGTGAAGGGATAGAAATAGTTAACGAAATGGATTCAGGGGTTATTGCCTTGGTCCAGCTTAAGCCCTGGGAACAGTGAAGAAAGCACTGGCCTAAGCTCTGGGAACTGTAAAGACAACAATGAAGGGTAAAGATCTGTTAGCAAACCAAAGCAGACAGTTTGCAAGATAAAGCAGGATGTGCATCTCAAAGACAGACCAAACAACGTGAATATTTGTAACCCTTCTTAGTTTTGCTGAATCGGGATGATAAGGAAGTAAGAGAGTGGAAAGTTACTGCTTAGCACTTAGTAGACTATAAAAGGGATGCAAGAAGCGAAATTAACAATTTTGTTTGTAACCAGAGATAGGGTCCGTGCCTTACGTCTCCACTTGCAAGATGTTATCCATCTGACTCTGACAGCGGGTCTAATGCCACTTTCAAGAATAAAGAAAACCTGCAAACTCCCAAGACATGTTTTTTTTTACATGTAACATATATTTGTTTAATGTTCTATTTCTGTCCAGCCTATATGAGATTGCTTTATACTTTAGTTCTTTTCTAACCAAATGCTCAGTTAGTTCTGGTAGTGTTACAGGGTTACTGTTTGACAGGTGGAGTAGACTTGCTCAGTACTGGAACTAAAAGTCTCCTAAACATATTTACGATCTAAATTTAGTTTAGTTTTTTATTATTTTTTTATTTCATTTTTTAAAGTTAGGTTCACCTTTGTTATTTGAGTAAATTTAGCTTTTACAGGACCTAAAATAAACAGGGTTATGTCTATTTCATAAACAAGAAATTCTGACCAGAGTTATTCCATCATGGCTACACTGTGATGTCTTGGTTTACTCAGGTGCTTATATCTGTGTGCAGCTCGGAAAACAAATAGTCCTGCTGACTTCAATCCAACCATCCTTTTATTCCAGCCAGTGGGAGAAGACATTCAGAGGAAGGGTTTTCAGAAGCCTTGAGTCATGGCCTGTTTCTGCTCTGCCTTACAGGTCATAGGGTTTTGGCATCTTTTAAAATTATTTTAGTTACTTTAACCAGCCTGATAACGAGTTATGAAGTGAAATTTCTTTTCTATTCTGAAGTGAACTTTTGAAAAGCCACTCATGTTGTATGTTTCTATTGATTCTTATTTAATTTCTGATTTTATGGAAAGACTCAATTTTTCTGTTCTAAACTATGAAACAAGGGGTTTTGGAAAGTCTTTATGTTAGAATTTGCATAAAGCCTTGACTAACTACTTGGCCTTTATTTTATTATCTGAGCTCATCTCTTTTGGGAATTTGAATGAGCATAATATGGATTCCTATTTCCTCTCATTTACGGGAGTGATGAATCCTTCTTGCTAGAAATTTCATCCATCTGTAGGTATGGAAATCATAGTAATGCTCTGTTTGGCTTCAGCTTATTCAGTACTACAAACGGATTACGTGATTGAAACTAATAAACTGATTTTATTTATAAGTAAAGTAACAGATATAACAGATTCTAATTATGACTGCTGAATAAGAGAAAATCATTTATACTTCTGTGCATTGTCATTTTGATCTGTTGAGTCTGACATTTTTGTGGTAAGAATGAAACTTGTTTTAAAGATTTAGCTTGCTGCTTAGGATGTTCATAATAAAAAAAATTTCTTGGCATGATCTGTGGTAATTGCCACATGACATGAAGATCTAATTTTACCAAGGTCTTCTGATACTAAGATGCAAATAAAATCTTGTAGAGGTCCTTTAATTACGCTTACCTGGATCTCGAAAACCTGAAGCTTCGTTAGAACGTATATCATTGGCATTAACTTTTTGAAGTGCTATATTAATGAAGGTAGCTGAGAGGCACTATGTCCTTCAAAAAGAATCATGAAGTGTTTAAAAGTATATAATTTTTAAGTTTTGGTCCATAAGCGTTATAGTGCCTTTGCAACTAATCACAGATAATTTTCTTGAAAATTTTTAAGAATGTTTGTTGCTTCATTATTCTTGCAACAGCTCCAGTGTGCAGGACAAAACCCAGATATCTTCTGTTTCTCCCTATTTTCTATTTCCTTCATAGGCGGCTTTCTCTCCATACCCTGCCCTGTTCTGAAAGGTCTCATCTGAGTTTTTTTCTGGGTACCCTTGATTCTTCTACATTGAGTCCCGATTTAACAGCTGCAAGTAGGAGTCTATTAATATTCACAGTGTCTTCTTCAAACACACTATTAGCTTACTAATAATTCTTATGGAGATGATCTGCCAGTTGGTGATTTCCCACGTCTGTTTGTTTGGGATGAAACCCTACTGGCTCTTGCGCAGAATTTTTCTAATATTCATACCTCTCATCATATCTGTTTTCTGTTCTGGTGTTTTGCTTTGTAAAGCATTTGCAAATGGGGGGAAATAATGGTGATCTCTGACCATCAACCTTTCCTTGAAGGTCAGACTCAGACAAACACTTGCTTTTCCTGATGATTGGTACTCCAGGCTCTCCAGTATACAGATCCAGTCATAAAAAGGGCTCTGCAGGTTATTTTTGAAAAAGAATAATCTACATACATTAAATTTGACAAAATAATGCAAAGTAGATATTTTTTAAGAGATCTGAAATGAAAGATCTTAGACCCTAATTCGCTGTTATCAAGGACAGCTCAGTTCCTTGCATTAATCCAAAGCAAGAGAAAATAAAATCGTCCTGCAAATACAGAGCCAAAGTTGATTTATTAAGATCTTATGACTCCCCAAATTCCTCCTACTTCTCAAACCTGAATTTTTGATTGAAATCCTTTTAGGACAATTACTGCAGGCAATAACAGCAGTGTTCTTCATCAATGTATGATGGATTAGATTTAGTAGATCCCCAATCCAGACAGTCATTCCTCGCAGGTTCAGTGTAAGTCTGACTCATGGTTCATTGCTGCTACTTGGTTTTTATCCTGTGCCTTGATTCACTCTTGTTTTCTTTGATGAGTAAATGAATATGTCATTGAAGAAACAAATACGCTCTTTCTCTCCCTCCCTCCTTCTCTCTGAATAAGAGGTTCATGGCTTAGGAACTAGGGAGTAAAAAAGAACTGAGGATTAGGACGCATAGATCCAGTTTTCCAAGAATGAATACTGAGCTCTTTCAGAAAAAGAACTAGTATTGTTATACCTGATTTGGGAAAACTATTAATTGATTTGAAAGAATTGAACATTTGCTGAAAAGGCCAATGTCTTTGGAGCAAGGAGAAAAATAAAAGGCCAACAAACCAAAACAATCAAAAGATGATAATTTTCAAGGTATAAGGCACACTGTCAAATCTAGATTTTTTACCAGCAGGCAAGCATCAAAATGGCTGCAGTTGAAAATTCAGAATAAGCATACTGACTTTTTGTAGACAGAGACAGGGTTTATGGACACCCTGTGGTAACAGTACAAAAGAGGGAAAAGTTATGAATACCAGAGGAATGGCATGCTCTGCAATCACAGAGGGAAGAACACTTGTGCATTTTGTCTACAAGCCTGTGCACAAAGAATCATGTTGCCTGCTGTAATTACCTTAGTGAAATAAGTGAGTCTGTAGCGAAGAAGCAGCCCTCTGGTCAGTGCTGTAGGTGATCTTTAAGGTGAGACAGTGGGTAGAAAAAAGTCTCTCAGATAAATTAGGTGCTAATGCGTTCTATTCACCATGCTAAGAGCTGCATGTGAATCAGATTCCACCTACAGGGGATTTAATTTCTGCCATGTGCCAATGGAATGGAATAAGCGGTACGGCTGGTGCAGCAGAGCTGGTCCTGGGTCTCTGCTGACATGCTGTGTTTCTTCCCACTTAGCAAGGGGATCATGAACTCTGCCCACGCTCTGGGCTTTGTTATTTCAACTTTCATCAAGTCTGCTAGATGTCTGGGCAGAGCAGGGGGTCATGCATTGATTTCCTTCATACCTGCCTGCACTACTTCTACAGCTGGAGGCTCTGCAGGTACTTTGCTGAATATCTCTGCGTACAAAAGGTTTTTTGAAAGTCAGCTGGGTCTGTCACTCTCGTCTTCATTCTCAGGCTTTTATTCTTTATGGTGTTGCTAAAATTCAAGTAAATATAAGTATGTTTGTGAGAAAGGTATTGCAGGTGTCAGGTGTTAACCAAACAGTTATTTCTTACGTGACATGTATGTTGCTTTGCCTGACTTAAGTCTCTAGAAATGATACTGTCTGAGTCGGTTAAGTGCAAGTCTTATGGTAAAATGATGGAAAAACACTGTACATCTGTAATTTTTCCATCATGAATTATTCATAGCTGTTATTCAAGTCACACAGAGGAAACTTGTACTTCAAGTTAGCTAAACACAGTCGTTCATTTATGAAGAGAGCTCAGTGATGTGAAGGTTTACCATATGGCCCTCACTAGCAGAAGCAGAGATCCAGAGCCATATTTTTTGTTGGTGTACACAGGCATAGATCCATCAACCTTAATGAAGCTATAGTTTATATTAGCTGAAGATTTGGCCCCTTTTCTTTGAGAGGTTTTGTTGTTATTTCTCTACTGACTCATTTATTTTGCCTTATGTTGGTTAGAATGTGGATATAAATGCAGGTTTATAATCTCTCCTCTACAGTTGTTTAGGTTTTTGTCTCTTCTAAACCATAACATGAATATTTAATGGGGAAGCCGGATATTTTGCTCTCCACTTGAGATTCAAGACAATTCAAATATTTAGAAAAGGTGAGAAAAGGGGCTTGAAAACAATACTCATTCTATGGTAATAATGGATACCATAAATTAGGAGAGAAATTAGGAGAGACTCTGAGCAGCTTGTTTCAGAGGACTAAACATCTTTTAAGATTAGCAACTCCTGAATTAAAAATTAACAGCAAATTATTACGATAGGTTTTGTTTGTCTCCCTCCTAATCTTCCAGCACTGCCTGGTTTCATATAACTATTTTTGGGAACATGGGCCACCTCTATAACTTCTCCATTACACTCATGTTTCTTGCTCTCTATTACTTGGGTGCCCTGTGAAAACTGGATATGGCTTTATGAGCTAGCTGGAGGCTTTCTCTCATGATCTCACAAAGGTGATAAATGGGCAGTGGTCTGCATGTTGGTAGCTCTGGCTATAGTGCCCTCATGTTCAGCGTTACGTGGATCAGCGCTGCTTGGATCTAAGTTATGCCTCTAAAAACTAGGGAATTTAAAAGCTGCAAAGATTAGTGAATTGTAGTATTTCATGAAAGGTCTCATAGTAGACTGGGGGAAGAGATGCAGTAAATAATAATTAAAATTCTCCTGGAATGCAGTGGAATATTCCTCATATTTTTATGGTGGAAATCTAAAATTCATTAGATTGTGTTTAGTAAGTACGCAAGGACATTACAGAATAAGATAACATCTGAATGCATTAACTTCAGTGATGATTCAGTGCATTTTTTCCTGACCTGCTTGTTGGTCAAGGCAGCCAATAATAGCCAGATGAATTCATTTTAAGCCACCTCAGATACTTCAGGTTTGGTAAAACTGCTACTAGATATAGTTCTAATAGCCAGCCAAATATATTCCAAACCACCACAAATGCTCCAGGCTTAGTAACATTGCTTTGAAATATTCCTGTCCAAAAAAGGTGCATGTTTGGACCCACAGTAATTCAATATTGTTTGCATCTTGCACAGTTCCAGGGACAAGCAAGCTTCATTATTAAAATAAAACAATCTTTCCTTCTGTCTGAATTATAATCCTTGCTTGAATAGCATACCATTATGCTGATTAGATTTTGTAAAATCTAAACAAGTTGGGTGTGAAATAACCTATTACATATTTGTTTCTGATGTCTCTAGTAGATGAAAACTTCCTGCTTAGTAAATAAGTGAATTCCCTACAGTTATGCACTGTATGTACATGAAAGCCAAACACTTAATGTGAAATTCAGTTGGCTGACAAAAGATAGCCACAGTTTGGTTTCAGAAAAGTCTGGCTTTGCAAATTATCATTGATCACAGATATGCTTTATTGTTGGGAAGAGGAAAGAGTGCAAGAATAAGGAGGCAGTAACTTATGGTTGCTTGCCACAGTGCTGAAACCTCATGCCTTCCCTCATACTCTTGACCCTCATATGGGAAGCTGTAAGAATGTGAGGACAAGATGTAAGCTTTACTGTGATGTGCCGGGGAACCTCAAATGTGTCCGCGTCTGAAGTCTCCTGACATTATCCTGCTCCATCATTTGACCAAGGGCTGGTAGGAAAGGGGGTTCTGCTGCTCCACTTGCCTTGGGATTGTGCAACTGCTAATCAAACTTCTCCTTTTGTGGAGGAAGGTGAGTACAGGATGTATATGGAAAATATGTTCAAATTTAAATGAGATTTATTCAGAGTTCCACAGCAGCCTCTAAACCAGAGGATTTGCTGTGCATTGTGCATGTGTGCTTAATTCCAAGTCTAGCTTGTGATGAATGATTGGGAGCATATGGTGACAGCCCTTGTGACATTGTTTTACTTAGAAATCAGAAATCAAAACAAAAGTTGACTATGAACTAACTTCAGTTCACATCCAGATTGGTCTTAAATTGTGCATACAGGTTTTTTCCCCTTTGCTTATGGTGGTCCCAGTAAACCAAAACAAAAACCTGCTTCTCTGAGATATCTGTTCTTAGAATCAAGTACTTTTCTTATACTTCACAGCATCTACCTACACCCAGTCTATCCACATGGGCTGGGGCTGAGGCAGATTTTTCTGCATTCATTACAAATCTAATGGACAAACAGCAACTCAGTATACTCAGCCATAATCAGGTGAAATAAAGTGTGATGGCAGTACATGACATTCTGCCATTCAAAGGGAAAATAGCAAAAGCAATGTGTTAAAATTTCCGTGTTGTGAAAGATCTAATTCTGGTCTGGCACAAGCCAGGTATTGCAGTCAATAGTGTTACTTGAAGGAAACCGAGGAGAGAGTGTGAGCAGTAAATTGAAGACACTGAAGAGTCAAGAAAAGCAAATAGTGTTCTTCATCTTCCTCTTGCTCTTCTCAGGTCACCTGGTAAAGCTTATTAAGGCCATGGTGACTTACGAAGCTTTCTGAACACACCTGCTGAAAGCTCGTCAGGGCAGATATTTTTGTTATGTTAGCTAACTTTTGACCATTGATGTGCCACTTCATTCAGATTTCATGCTGAAGCAAAGAGAGAATAGAAGAATCTAGGTTTTAAAGTCTACTTCAAACAAATACCCCACACCCCACACATACCTGACTCAAGTGGAAAAGCCGGACTGTGATTTTACGGCACAGATTTTATGCACGTTAGAATTTCATGCATTCTTTCAACTTTGTTCTTAAACAAGGAACTTCAGACAAAACAAGAATTAAGAAATATAGTACAACTTGTTTCCCTTGTTTTGTGGTCTCTTGAATCTTGAATGAAATTATAAGTTAATGCATTGGTTTATCCCATCTCTTTGATTATCCTACTGGCTATAGACACAAAAAAGTCAGAATGTTAATATCAGGTGTTTTTGCAAATCTTGACTAGTTTTAACTTACTTTGGGCATGTTCTGGGTTATTGTAGGAGGATTTAAACATACCTTCTATGAGAAGGTGTGTTCTGTAATTCTTATTATTTTCATGAAGCTACCAAACGAGATGTGAGATTAGTAACCAGAAGAGCCGGACAGAAATGTTTTTCTAGAAATGCACAAGGAATGGGTGCATATATTTTCATGTGGCTAATATGTCAAGAGCTGAGATAGCCAGAGGCCACTAGCCTGGCAAATGAGCAGTGACTCATGGGTGTTCACTGACATTTGTTATAATGTGAACAGGCTTCTTAGGAATCCTTATAGTAAAAATCATCCAATTTAAAGAAAATGAAGATGAAACTAGCACCTGATATAACCCATGACACTGGCTAAAACCAGTACTACAAAGACATGGTGCAGTGCTATGACAGCAATCAAATAAGTGCACTTTTAAGAAACATAAAATATGTCCGTTTGCCTTACTGCTCATGTCAACCCAGGAAACCCAAGATAACTTCTGAAATCATAGCAGAAAAGGAATTTCTCATCACTTCAACTTCACTTATAATTTTTCAGTCTCATAAATATTTGCCTGTCATTGTATTAGGATGTTGTAATGATTGATCAGCTAAGGTTAATACATTCTCAGATCTCAGGATGGGAAGCACCCTTACAGAATAATAATCACAAAACCCATCAAACTCACAGCCAGAACCGGGGTCCAGTTGTTCTGGTTTTCTGTCCCTCTGATCCTTAGCAGGTATTTGTCTCATAAACATCATTTGGATAACATAAGTTGGCTCCCGCTTTTGTTGCAGGTGCCAGTTGTGAAAGCCACGTATCTTGGCTAGGCAAACAGTCAAAGGCTTGCTAGAAAGCCTTTCTGAGTAGATCTGCTCCTGGTTTAGGTAAAGTGACTGGCCTTTTAAGTGCTCTGAAGAAAAGCTGCAAGAGTTATCTATTCCCTGAGAATTTTTTAATATCTGGACTCCCTCCTTCAGGGGAAGAAAATGAGAGCTCTGAAAATTAAGAATTTTTGAAGCTTATCTACGTTTTTTCATTTAGCTGAAAAGGATATGAAAGTGGACTATCTTGTGAACTTTCCAAGCTGTTTTTGCTTTTTGAGAAGAACTTTTAGTTGTGGATTTTGAGAGCTTTTTGGTTTTCCTTTTTTGGAAATGGCTCTCTTCATACCAGCTCCTGAAACCTGAAAATTCAGACCATGAGAAAGATTCTCTTTTTTGCCTTTTACATGTCACTAAGCCTAAAATTGCATTCCAATTGGTTTGAATTTCACATACAGCTAGTATGAGAAGTGTTCTTCTAGTTTTGATTTTCAGAAATCCAGTTTTCAGAAATAATTCTGTCTTGAACTGGCAGGCCTAGAAACCCACTCATAACTTTAAATGGGACAGCCAAAACTGAAGCCAAAATTAAGTCATGAACCTTTTTCTTTCATTTACATCCCTTCATTGTGCATCCAAGGATGTCACCTACATCTTTTCCACACAGTGATGAATTGATTAAAATAGAGATAAAGCTTTGCTATTTGTAAAGATAAAATCTTACATGGCTGACAATGGCTGGCAGGAAGCATGGCATTTTTCTACTCACCTTATACTCTTCTCTTCTTTCTTGTGGTTTTTATGAGTGCTCTATTAAAGAATTTATTAGTTTTCAGAGTGGCAGTCAGCTGAGAGGCTGAGAAGCTGTGATGAGCAACCTGGTGTATACCTCCTCCTGTCCTTCTGCAGTTCTGTTTCTATTGTTTTCCTTGTATTTAGACTATATGAGCTCTTTCAAGGGTCCTGTTTTGTTATTCTACTGTACAGTGCCTAAATAGTGAACTGCTGGTCCATAGGTCTATAGGAAAGAGGTGCTGATACTACATACTACCACATTGATGGTCTGAATAGGCAGGTATCAGAAACAAGAACTGCAAAAGGGGACAATTGCTGCATTGACATTCTGAATGTAAGCAATTAAAGAGTGGCATATTCAGTGCCTGTTTCTGCTGTAATAAAGTTGCGCTAATCCCCTTTGGCATTATTTGCAGATGTCGGGGGTTTAAAAACATCCCACTGTGTATAGCTTTTCTCACTGCTTTAGCATATCGTGCCATAGAATAATAAAATTATAGAATAGTTAGGGTTGGAACGGACCTTAAGATCACCTAGTTCCAACCCCCCTGCCATGGGCAAGGACACCTCTCACTAAACCATGTCACCCAAGGCTCTGTCCAGCCCAGACTTGAACGCCAACAGGGATGGAGGATTCACAGCTTTCCTGGGCAATCCATTTCAGTGCTTCGCCGCCATTACAGTAAAGAATTTCTTGCTTGTATCCAATCTAAATTTCCCCTGTTTAAGTTTGAACCTGTTACCCTTTGTCCTATCATTACACTCTCTAATGAAGAGTCCCTCCCCAGCATCCCTGTAGCCCCCCTTCAGATACTGGAAGGC
>JARCZZ010045463.1:0-10000 GCA_030323915.1 Brotogeris chrysoptera
GCGCGGGGGGGGCGGGGGGGGGGGGGGGGGGGGGGGCGACGCGAGGGTGCAGGGCCAGGCGGCGGCGGTGGCGGCGGCGGTGGCGGTGGGGGACGTGGCGGCGGCCATTAGGTGAAGCTCATTGAGACTGTGTGCTCTAGTGCTTTGCGGCGGAGGGAGGCGATGCTGGTTCCCCGCCACACGTCGCTGCTGTCCGGGGAGCTGCAGAGCTGGGGCGAGCCGGTCACGTTGCTGGGCCCAGGCAGGGAGGCGGGCACCATGCCGGGGAAGGCGGGCTGGTAGAGGTGCGACTGCAGCCCGGCCCCGTTGGAGCCCGCCAGGCTGTTGGAGAGCCCCATGGAGTTGGGCGGCGGCCCCGCCGCCAGGCTGCACTGGGAGAGGGACTGCGCCATGGCCTGCTGCCGGCCCAGCGCCGGAGGCAGCGGCAGCTGTGACACGCCCGGCATGGCGGCGGCGGCCCAGCGGGTGTCGTTGGCATGGAAGGAGCAGAGGCTGTCGCCCATCGCGGCGGCGGCGGCGGCGGCAGCCGAGGGGAACTGCGGCAGCCCCGGCGTCGGCAGCAGCGTGCCCGGGGCGCGGAAGACGTTGGTGGTCTTCTTGCGCTTCTTCCACTTGGCCCGCCGGTTCTGGAACCAGACCTGCGGGCGGCGGGCAGCGACACAACAGTTAGCGACACCAGCCAGCCAGCCAGCCCGGGCGCGGCTCGGTGCAGCGAGACCAGGCACCCGACCCGGACCCTGCCACGAGTCTCTCCCTTCTCCCCCTCCGGCATTTGCCCTCTCCCACAGACGCTGTTTGCACCCGCAGCCGTACCGATGTCCCCATCACCGGTTAATGATGCTGTTGGAACTTTTTATAGCGAGACCGATCGATGCGTCAGTCCCGGGACTGAGCTGCCTGCGGCCTCTCTCCCTCGGGGAGAGGGTCCAGGAGAGGAGCCAGGGCTCCCCCCCGGAAAAATACATGAAAAATAACAGTTACACAAACAAAGTAAATGACCGGCCCACGGCTCTTGCCCTTGCGTGGAAGCGCACCCGAGCCGCCACCGGTGCAGAGCCCCCAGTGCAGCAGGGCGGGGAGCCGTGCTCCGGTCCGGGTCCTGGTGCAGGAACCCATCCAGTCAAACCGCCCGTGTTCGGGGCTTTTCTATAAAAACAAAACCAGGCACCCCCCACCCCCCCCCGAAGATGTTCTCGGTGCTCGGGAGGTGGTGCCGCCCCGGTGGCTGAGTGGGTCTCACCGCCCCACCGTCAAAATCACAGGTGGAATTGCGAGGCGGGAAAAAGCGGCTCCACTCGGAATTCAGAGGATCGCTGCTGCCAGCGATGCTGGGGCCGCGGTTTTGTGCTACATACGTACCCAGACGGAGAACGACGGGCGCCCATTAGCAGGAATGAACAGCCGTTAGGGAACTAAGTGTTATATCGAAAAATCCGTTCAATTATCTTTTAGGGTTAATAGTTAAATTGCGGCTACAAAATCTTTTTATGTTTCATGGTTTACTGGTGGTGTAAAGAATCTCCATCAGGTCTGATCTCCTCAGCTCATAGCTACGCTGCATATGCTTTTAAAATGTGAATGTTTCCAGCTGAAAACTGGTGCATGACAGATTAAAACGCGAGGAAAACCTGGGGGAGATGTTGAAAATGCACACATGACAACTCTAGAAATATATTAACCACGAGCGTTTGGCAACTTTGGGCTCCTTTTGAAATGCAGCTAGCCCCTGAAAATTATTAATACAACAGTGAGAATCTAATGGAGGTTGGAATCTAAAAATCTGCCTTGATGATGTCTGCTGTTACAGTAATATAGACATACTGTAAATGTATTTTAAAATATATAGCCCATTTAATTCCCCAGCTATAAATGGGTTAGAGCGAAAGAGAGGGAGAGAGAAGGGGAGACAATATCACTTTTGTTTTTCTTCTTTTTTTTTTTTTTTCTTTTTTTTTTTTCTTTCATGAGCCGAAGCTTTATGAAGATCTCATTGGAATCTGGCGGATGATTAATGTGAAGATTTGGTAGGAAATCTGGAGAGCTGTATTAAAGCTCAGATCTCAGGTTCATTTCGATCAGTCAGCCGTGAACTCTGGGCCGAATTCATTACACTTTAATAGTGCTGGGAGAGGAAGAAAATGCAATTTCTCATTCCATTAGAAAACTAGAAAATACTTTCAGCTTGTCCCCTATTAAGATGTGGCAGGTGACGGGACCATTGTGGGGGACACGGTCAATGGAATTACAGCACATTATTTTTGTTCGTATAAAATATTGAAAGGCAAGCCTGACTGTGCAGAAGTTATTTCACTGATTTGGTTTTTATGTAAATAAAATATTGAAAGTTAATTAATCCGTGCTAGAGACTAATGATTATGCTTATTATATTGCATTTGATCGTGTAATTTGCATGATTCTCGCATTGCTGCTTAATAAGCCATTCCAGGTTATAAATAATTCTGAAATTGGTTTCTAATAATGGCATGCTATAAAAAGAATGGTTTTATTACAGCAGCCTGAAAAGCAGAGCAATATCAGACATGGAATTGGACCCCTGTTTTAAGCACCAGCCGCTTTAATAATTATTTAAATGTATCATATACATTAAATACAGATCTAAAATGAGGAAAGTGGTGATTTATCCTAGCATCTAAAACCCTTAAAAACATATACAGCCGCTATAAATTAACTATTTGGAGCATTCCTTAATCAGTGTGGAGCCCACATGCTGCAAGGAATGTGTAGGCAATCTGTTAACTATAAAGAAAACTGTAAAGTACTCGCATAAGAACATAAACCAATTACTATTTAATTTAAATTTGGTCAAGGAGCGGTGATACATCGGATTATGAAGTAAATACATTAAATAAATTGTTTTGCCTTAGATTACATAATGTTAATCATTTTGAAGTGTTAATTAAGAAGGTTATGTTGATCTGATTACTTTTTAAACTACAGAACATTATTGTAAAAAATATTTAAATTACCGCTCTATTAAACTGTTTTTATCAGCAGTCTTGAGCTATTAGCATTGGTTTAAGATTATGCCGAGGCCATTAAAACACTTTGTCTTTCTTCCTACGAATTCCTTTGATGTGCTCTTAGAAAATAACTATTTCCATTTTATATTTTATATTTTACTTCATTTACCACACTCCTAATATTGAAATTGGTATCATTAACCTTTGGAAACCCAATAAAGTTTAATAGACCTCGTTTTCTTTTTTCATAGAGTCAGTTGTCCAATTATATTTTATTTGTGAATCTAATTTCTTTCTTAATTTAAACTAATTATGGTCCTGTGTAAGCTGAGTCAAATTGTTCTGCTTTTGAAAAGCAAACGTGCTTTTTCTGTCACATTCAAGAACAGAGTCTGTTTCCTTTCATAAAAGCCGTTCATTTAAGATTTCTTTTGACGTGTCTTTATTTAGCTGAGGAAGCTAACCTGGCTGAGAGGAATTTTGAACACCGGCTGCAGTAAAGCGCGGCGGCATTTCCCATGCACTGTGCTGAGCGGGAATGCACATCCCACAAGGGCTTCTGTTGTGCAGGATTTCATTACGTGGAAGGGACTCACCCAGAAAGTCGATAAAATATCGTTTTACACACAAAAGCTGTATTGGAGCAGTCTCGCGGTTTACATTTGCCTGAAGAGTTTCTTACATGCCTACGTGCAAATGCATGTATGTCTGTGTGCACATGTGTATATAAATATGTACGTAGAGAACAAAGTACACGCTACACGTTGAAGTTACTCTCTACCTCTTCTGTACCTAGGCATTAGAAAAGGGGCAGTCCGGGGAAACCGCGAGTCCAGCTAGAGCTGCCTTTGACCGAAGAACCTTTCTACCAGCCTGTGTGCCTTTCCCCGCTTCCCAAGACAGCCCTCCCGCCGGGGGCTGCAGCGGACGTCCGTTCCGGGCTGCGACGTGGCCGCCCGGCTGTCAGTACCATGGACAGCCGCCCTGTCGTCCGGACCCGGGGCAGCAGCCCCATGGCCCCCCTACGCCGCCGCCGCCGGGAAGAGGGGCCATTCGCCGGCGGTTTAGGATCGCCTCTTAGCGCCGCGCTATTATTGCGAGAGCTGAGACTCGCCCCTCCCCGGCTGTGCCTTCCTGGGCTCTTTCCTGCGGCGAGTTGGGCCATGGAGCGGGGGGGAAGCTCCGCCCGAGTCCCAGAAGCACCACCGAGCTGCGGGCGGCTAGGGGACAAGGGGACACCCCGAAGGGATATTTCTGTGGAAGTAGGGGGCGGGGATGTCCCGTTTCAAGACTTCCTGAATGAACTGTTGCGTTAGGGCTGAGTTTGCTCCCTCTCAGTCGAGCTGAGGTTCGGGGACACCCGCCGCCCGCCCCGTTGTGGCTGGCCTCGCCGCCGGCCGGCCCTGCCGCCTTCGGTGCGATTGGGGAGGGGGCCGGGGTGAGGGAAGTGCGCGGGGATCGCTGCTCATACCTGCACCCGGGACTCGGTGAGGCCGATTCGCAAGGCCAGCTCTTCCCTCATGAAGATGTCCGGGTAGTGGGTCTTGGCGAAGCTTCTTTCCAGCTCGTTCAGCTGTGCCGGAGTGAAGCGGGTGCGGTGCCGCTTCTGCTTCTGCTGCCCCTGTTGCTGACCAGCCTGGCTGGGGTTCTGGCCACCCTGCTGGCCTTGCTGCTTGTCGGGGTCTTTGGCGCTGACGGCTAAGGAGCTGGGGTTGGATCCCACCGTGGTGATGTCCTCCCCCGGCAGCAGGGTGGTCCCTTCTACCGTGTCCGAGTTGGGAGCCATGTCTCCCGGGTGTCCCCCCGGATCCGAGCCCCCTACGCCCAGCCGACACTTCACCGCCTCCCGGTGTCCCAGCAGCTCGGCCGCATCTTTCATCCCTGCGGAAGCAAAGGAGCTGCGGTCACTCCCCTGCAGTCGGGCATGCATCCATCAGAGCCGCTTTCCAGCGCACCGAGCCAGTGAGAGTCACCCAGCCACCGCCACGGTCTCCCCCCGCCGCCCCACTGCCGCCTGCAAGCTCCGCAGCTCGGCTCGGCTCCACGGCGCGCAATGTCCCTGGCCCGGCTCAACCGGGGCGAGGAGAGAAAACTTTACACCGAGCAGCTCCTCGTCCTGCTTAAATAATCAGCTCTCTGCCGGGCCTTCCCTTGCGAGACCAAGGGAGGGGAAAGAAGGAGGGGGGACAAGTTTTATCGGGCTCAGACGGCTTTTTCCAGAAGAGCTGGTAAAAGAAAGAGATGGAGAGAAAGAAAGGAAGAAAGAAAGAAAGAAAAAGAAAGAAATAAAAGAAAGAAAAAGAAAGAAGGAAAGAGAAAGAAAGAAAAAAGGAACATTCGAACCGCTCTGCTGCCAGGAGCTTTACCTCCCTGACAGATGTGTGGGGACCTCGGTCACCCTGGCAGACCTTTCCCCTCTCCTCCCTCCGGTCCTCTAAACAAACTACTGAATAAACATAAAGAACCAGATACAGATATTTCTCTTTTTTTTAAGGAAAAGAAGGAAAGGAGGAAGCGAGCAGGCGAGCAGAAAAAGGCCTCCCAGAACTCTTTCGTAAATACCATCGAGCTCATCTGTCCTAAAATAATAATAATCATCATGATAATAACGTGTAGGTAGGTATATAAAAACGGGAGAGGGAAATTAAATGATCCACAACTCGCTGTGGATCTGCATACTCCTCTTTTTTTTTCTTTTTTTTTTTTTTTTTTTTGATGTTAAATCAAATTAAACTTCAATACAGTACAATTACTTTTAAAGGAATTAGCCCATTTAGATCGCATTAAGGTAAAATAAGGAACAAATTGTCAATTTCCTGCTCCGGCTTCCTCCCCGCTCGCTGCCGCCGGCGGTGCAGCCGCCTCGGGGCGGGGGGGTGCTGGGGGAAACTCACCGAGACGGGCGTCCAGGAGGTCGGCGTGAGACAGCATCGCGCACCGCTCCAGGGCGAAGGCTGTTCCCCCCCAAATTTTAGCGGCCTTAAGTTATTTAAAATAGATATAAGATATGAGATATATATATATATATAGATCCCCTAAATGAAAGAAAATTCGGTGTGTGGTTAAAAAGGGGGTCTCTTGCATTATAATGTCCTTTAGAGAGACGGGGAGGTGCTTAACACTTCAATGAACCCGTGAGCAGCTCGGCGCGGGGACCAATCAGGAGGGCAGCCTGCAAATGTCAGCGTCCGGAGCGCCCCGCTCCGCCCGCCCGCCGCCCGCCCGCCGCCCCGGCCTCCCGCCGCCCAGGCCCGGTCCGCGCCGCGCCGCCGCTCCCTTCCCTGCTCCGCTCGCCCTCGCCGCCCTCCTTACCCCTCTCCCCTTGTCTTCCAAATGCACATTTGCCACCCTTCTCCCGCTCCAGGTCGCCCCTTATTTATTGTGGTTTTCTTCATTTCTTTATTTATTTTTTTTTTTTCTTTTTTAATGCTTCCCCGGAGTCCACCCTCGCTCCCGGCCCAGTCAGGTCCCGGGAGGTGGCTGGCAAGCACAGTGCCCACAGAGGTGGATGTAAAAGGCTGAGCAAGGGCTGGTCCTGCTCGCCAGCCGTCCCGTGGAACGAGACCTGCGGCGGCAACCGCCACTGCCTCTCACCCACCCGCCGCCTCCGCCGGGCCCCGACGGCTGCGGGGCGGCGGGGAAAAAGAAACTTGGGTCAGTTCCCGCAGTGCCCGGGCCGCAGAAGCTCACCCGGCCCCGGGGCTCCCCGCCAACCCGGCCTCGGTCTCTGCACAACGGCAACGCAGGGAGCGGGAGGGAAGCACGGCGCGTCCCCACCGCCCCGGGAGCGCTGCCTCCCGAGCTGGGATTTAAAAGCCCGTAAGCCCAATTTTCCTTTTTTCGGGTAAAGTTTCCAAGTTCGGCTCGCCTACAAACTGAATTCATTGCAGTAAATAAAGTTAAATGCTTTTTATTTTCCTCTTGAATATGTTAAACTACTCGAACAATTCAAAGTGCTTTGCACAAGTGAAGCGAACCATTTCTAATGTTCTGATTTTTCAAAGCCAGCCAACAACAAAGTTTAGATTAGTAATATATTTCTAACCAGAGTAATTTTCAAGATCATTAGGCATTTATGTAATTAGTGCCAAATCTATAAGCTTTTATTACGATTATTAGAGTAAAATCAGTATAAATTTGTACTAATTTACTACTGTTTAGACTTGGCTGTCAAGCCAAGAGGTTCTTATTGTAAATGATAACTGAGGAAATTAAGTGCAAAATTCTGTACCATTTCTGATCCGCTCCTAAACAATCCGTTTCAATTGTATTTGTAGCAGAACTTAATGCCCTTTTAAAGTTATTTGACTTGTATTTTATTTGCAAAACAAGAAAAATACCCTGTACCCGGGCACAATGAAAACTGATATTTACTACTTCCAACTTGATTAACATTGATTTTTAATTCAAAAGTGATGCAATTAAGATTATTCATTCAGCGCAAATAAAGTTTCCACCAAAAAGGGAGCCCAGTGAAGTCTGTGTTAAATAATACAGCGCCAATGGCTTTTTTTATCCTCGCCATCCAATTGACTTACGCAAAACATTGTAAATACTGCATGCGAACAGATGCAAGAGTGGTTTTGTTTGCAGCTCAGATGTGCAGGGGTTTCGGCAGCGACTGAACAAGGAGACAAAGGAACCGGCCGACCGATCTCGAGGGCAGTTTTACTGCCTTTTTTTTTTTTTTCTCATCCTCCCTCCTCCCTGCTCAGGCTACATTGATTCAATCCAGCTTTCGAGACGTCGGGCTATTGCAATGAAATTGGGTGCCCGGAACGGCCGCTAAAAGCAGTGGGAGAAATCCAGAGCCGGCCACAATTTAGCTGCAGAGAGGGAGAAAGAAAGGAAGAGGTGGAGGTGGGGTGGGAGTTTCGGCATATTTTTCCCCCCCTTTCTTTCTCTTTTTTCCGGGTGGATAGTAGACGGTGGAGATGACTCATTTGTTTTGCCTTTTTCCTTTGAAAATCACTGTCTGCAGCTCCGGGGCAGGAGGGGAAGCCCCGGCAGTGAAAATTCCCGACAGCCGTCCTCCGGCCGCCGCCAGGGCCGGGACCCGCGGAGCAGAGCCGCCGGAGGAGGGTCGGGCCGTGGCCGGCGGGAGCGACAGGGCACACAGCCTTCCGCGGCCCGGGGGGTCGGGCCCTACCTGGGGCCGGAGTTATGCGAGCGGTCAGGTGCCGGGCGGAGTGTTTGGGGTTCAGTTTTAGCTGTAGCTGCTGGCAAAAATGACCGGGCGCTGCAGGCACCCGAAGCCGGCTTCTGCCGTGCTCGGTACGGGCGGGGCGGCACGGCGGGCGTGCGCGTCTATTCTGTGTTGTTGTATGTTTCGGATCGATAAATAAATGTGTAATAGTTAATGTGCAGACACATCAGAGTAATAACAACGGGATGAAATCAAAGGATTATCAATCTCTGTTAGTAACTGCTGAATAACAATGTTGCGGTGTGATTGATAGCGCGCTTCATTTTATGACTTTTCTATTGCTCTTGATTTTTATAGCAGTATAAACAAACTAAATCATTTCTTCGAAGACTTCAGAGCAAAATCGTCTTAAGGGAAGGGGGAAATCGGAGAAGGAAGTCCGCGGGAGAGAAAGGAGCGAGCAGGGCTGACACTTTAGCGTGTCAGAAAGAAAATGACAATAGGGCATATGTAAAATACCCTAATCGCATTCCGCTTCCGCGCACTCCTGTTCTGTCAAGTGCCTGAATTCACCTGGGCAGTGTCGGAGGTGTATTTACAAGGATTTTATTCCCTGTCATCTTTCCATTTTCCCAGTGTAGCCAGAAAACTGCCAGTCAAGTCCGTTCCCTGTTACAATTTACGGTATTCCCCACATGATCATAGGAACTGAAGTTCCTAACAAGGAAAGGCTTTAGCACAATGGCCCAAAATCTTCAGAGTGACACGAGTGTCTTCAGAAATCACTTCAGAGCAAAGTAAAAGGATTTTCTATGACGGATCCAGTGATTTTTCCTCAATAAATAGGTTTTAGATTGTTACACACACGTAGAACCGGAACAAAGGGCAGTACCAGAAAATATATTGGTTGCCCCTAATAAAATTTATTTAGACAGTTTACTTCTCATAAAAAATAGAGATTGAATTTCGTACAGGAGCGCCTGCCAACGGGCTAGGCACTGGGAGATCATCTCCCCCCGCACTTTCCCTTGCTTTTCTTCCCTTTTCTCTCATTTTCTTCCTCCTTGTTGGGGCCTGTCCCGGGGTCCTGGCCGAGTCCGCTCTCACTTCCGTTCCCCTTCGCCTCCCGCCCTTGTCCACGCCGCTCCCACCTGCCCAAAGAAGGGCGGCGGGAGCGGGGCGCGCCACGTTTGGGAGCAATGTCACCCTAATTCTCCGGTGCCGTGACCTGGGAAGAAAGGGTAGAGAACTTCCCAAACCCCACAGCTTCCCCCTCCCCTCCCCGCAGCTAAACTGAAGCCCTGATCGAATGACGCCGTAATACAAACAAGTATATTTAACCAATTCTGCTCTAATTTAGGAACAGAACCTTCTTTTATCAGAATAATTATACCTGGAGCGAGCAACACGGTAAAATAAGGTCAAACTGCTAAAGTCAGCAGGGTGGCTTGGCGTAAATGGCTGATCAGATTCGTAATTTTTTATTTATGTATTTATTGAGCATCCACCCAGTTAAGGGGACTGCCGTATGCAAAGCACCGAAATTGCGATTTACACTTAGCAACGCTCCCCGCGCTGATCAAATATAACTTTTGGTGGCCTGATTGTACGCGCGGCTTTTTTATTACTATTCTTATTTGATTATTTCATTATTTCCAGACAGTAGTGCTGAAATGTCGGATATTATTATTCACATTCCCGCTCCTTAGTGCTGCATTGTAACATTGTTCGCTTTAATGAGAAGCGCCTCCCTCAATAATTAACGACCTCACATTTCCCTATTTTCTTGCCTGATGAAAAGAATCAATTTTAATTCATTGTAAATTACAGCAATGCTTTTGAGTGTTATTTGCTTACTTTTCCACATCGGCAT
>JARCZZ010045463.1:12500-15148 GCA_030323915.1 Brotogeris chrysoptera
GGTGCACCCGGCGCCCGCCGCATCCTTCCCGCGCGGCTCGTTCGCCGTGCGCCCGCGGCACCCAGAGCCGGCGCCTCAGGGAGCTGCCCTGGCCCGCGACTGGTGGCGAGCCGCCATGGGGAGAACAGGCAGCTAAATCCGTGAGAACGCAAGTCTCCGTCCGGCAACAGAACACGGACGCACAGCCAGTCAGGGAAGGCGGATTAGAGCTAAAATGGCTAATTAAGAAAATTAATTACAGCTGACCTACAGAGGACCACCACAACGCCCCCGCCCGTCACAAGCACGAAGCCACCAAGATGGCAGTCACGTCTGCCGCCTGCCGCACATGCGCTGGGCGGGAGGTGGGGGAGATGGGGTTGCCGGTCGGTCTCAGCGGCTCACTGAGGTACCGGAGGAGGAGGGAAGGTACGGCTGGCAGCACCGCTGCTCCAACCGGGGGCAGTGTGCCGGTGCTGGTGGCCAGGCCCTGGCTGCTGTGGCTGGGTGGTCTGGGGAGTGCGAGGGTACCTCAGAGGGAACAGGCCTGCTGGAGAGCAAAGCGCTATCTTTACATAAAATAAAAAGGAAGCAAATGGGATAATAGGCTGCCTCACGTTCCCAGGGGAAATTACACACTGGCTCTGCAGTGTGACAGAGGGAAAAGCATTGTTTTGCTTTTGTCCCCAGCTTTCTTTTTTTTTTTTAAATAGTGCAATATTGGGCATGTCTTCGTGTTTTGTCATCTAGTCGAGAAAAACAGCTTGCATAAGAAACACCAAAATAAAATAAAGGCCAGCATATTTTTCTTCTTTGCTTATGCTCTCAGTAACTTATGGAGGAGATGGCATCTACATTTTGTTCTCATTATCACAAAAAACATTTCACCTTTTAGCCTGATACCTGCAATAGACAGTAAAGGTCAAGTTTCTCGATTAGCAGAAAGGTCTGTGTGACATTAGCAAAAAATTGCGTGAGGGCTGCTCTTGGCAGTGGGGAGCAGAGTGCCTCAGCAGCACCAGTGGCCTCTGGGTCGAAGACTCACCCTGCTCTTCTGCTGTCATGAGGTACTCTGTGTTTTACTGACTACTTCTGTCGTCTCAGTGTATTTATGTAGAGTGTCCTGTAGCCTTAAATTATTTGCAGCTTCCATAGATATATCCCAAACTGCGAGGCTTGTCTCCCCTTTTGTTACTTTGTAAAAGGATGGAGATATGCCGGAGTTGGGCAGACATTAATTCAGGATATCCTACCGGTAGTACATATAAATACCTAAGCTCTAAGGCACAGCTCACTTAAGATTGTTGTTCATTTTTCTTTTAGGAAAACAAAAACCATTTTGGGCTTTTGGATGACTGGTTCTGTTGGAAGAAATTCAAAATTGTTTAAAGGAAAAAAAAAGAAATCAGGATTCTCAGAAGAGTGTGGTACCAGCTGGAAGAAGGCAAATAAATGTTTTCTTAAAAAATATGCTTTCTGTTTTGGGCTTCATTTTCAAACCTTCTACTATTAGTTGCTTAATCTGTGTTGTCTTCTCTGCATACACGCAAACTCTTCCCTGCAGGCCTTTCTCTTCCTGATTAGTCTGGCCAGTGGCTTACAATGTATGAAATGACATTCTGCAAAAAGAAGGATTCCTGCTTCCTAAAATTGTCACGAATGTGGGACAGTTTTCTCATCATCCAGCTGTAGTGAGGAGTTGTACACATCTCAACGAAAGTCCTGTCATTTCTTTATGTTTAAACCTAGCTGTCCCTTTTCAACTGAAAGCAGAGGTTAATTACAGACAATGTTTACTGTGAGTAGGGTACTATGAGGGGAGCTGAGACACAGCACCCAGAATTTTGCATCCTCTGTTGCTAGGGAAGCTAGAGGACTGAAAGCCATTGTTTCTTTATGCTCCAGTTGAGAAGAAAGTATAAAATTTTGTAATGGATGGAAGCTGCTTTGCATGTGGGGAGAATAATGTGTTTGTGGACTGGAGTACTGTACAGAAAATGAGTTTATTTAGCTTTAGAATAGTGACCAGCCATTAAATTATTAGTGCCCTGGAACCTCCTTTGCTTCCCTTTATTAAAAGAGCAGCCATGTGCTTATGACTGCAGCTGCTCAGACTGCAGGTGCCTTTTCCCTTAGTTACAAGCACTGGGGGAATTGTACTCATCCAATTAATAGAGGCTTCCAGTCAGCATAGTAGAGCAATAACATGCCACAGGTGTGGTAAGTGTCTGACTTTGGTTTATCTTCACCTGGCATTAATGATCTCTAGGTGGGTTACTTTCAGCCTAGAATAGTAGCTATGACTTAGATGGATAAATTTGTATGAATACATTTAGCTTTGTATGCACAGAAAATGCAGAATGATGGCAATGGTGACATCTTGTAAGACTGGGCTGAATGAGACTTTTGGGATCAGTGAGTCCTGCAACTCTCTCCCTTTTCATATTTGAATGGGCTGCATTAGAGTGGTTTTCAGCTGGAAGATCTGGGTTTCCTTTTTTAGTGTTGGAGTCAGTGGTAGCAAGGATGGTGGTGTGTCATGGGTTCAGCAGCAGCAGTCATTTTTCTTCTTGGTAGCTGGTGCAGCACTGGTTTTGATTTTGGGGCCTGGGAACAGCGCTGATAACACCAGTGTTTTCAGTTACTGCTGGGTAATGTTTTGGTCTGGC
>JARCZZ010045471.1:0-13724 GCA_030323915.1 Brotogeris chrysoptera
GAAAAGAAAAGAAAAGAAAAGAAAAGAAAAGAAAAGAAAAGAAAAGAAAAGAAAAGAAAAGAAAAGAAAAGAAAAGGTTTACATTGCCTAAAGAGGAGAGGGTAACAGGCCAGTAGTATGAACATTTCATGCTGGTGGGATTTGGCAGGGGGGAGGGAATCTAATCGCTAACTTTCGTGTGAGTACCCAGCTAAAACCTCAGGGAATTTTATATAGTGCATGTTGTCAGTATTTTAATCATCCACAGCTGTCAAAACTCTTGTAACCCGCCTCTTCTATTTAAAATGTGTCTTCTAGGCATAAAATAATTAAAGGTGCAGGACCATAAGGTAGGCTCAGAGCCGCTGCAATGTGACAAAACTCCACATATGAAAGGCATTATTTCAGGAAGTTTTAAATATAAATTTTGTTTTGTCAGAAGGCTGCAGGGCACACATTTTCTATACTGTCAAGCTTGATAGTAACAATATTTATATTTCAAATAAAAAGATTAAATTGCAGTCTTATGTGTTTCTGGTTTTCACATAGTTTTTACCAGTGTATCATAGTGTTCCATATCAGTGTGTCATCGAAACTTTTTTTTTTGCTGACACCACTTTTGCTTTATTGTAATATTAAGTCTTGTACTGTCAGTCCCTGAATTGAAATAATGAGGGCAGACAGTAGTTTAGTTGACTAGCCTATATCTTCCCTTCCCTCACACCCCCAAAATAAACCTGAAAATGAGACAAAATAAAAATGGATTTGCTCAGAAAGGCGGCTGTAAAGGCAGAGATTTAGAGGCTGTTAATAGAAAGTGCCTTTGTGTATGTGTGTGCACAAATGCACTTGCGCATGCTTGTGCAACCTCTGTTGTGTCATTCGTGGTTCAGGACCCCACCTTGTGACCTCACATTCAAGTGCCTACCAAATGCACGCGTACTTTCCAAAAGGATTAAAGCTTAGAGTGAGAATACAGATGGAAGGGGAGTACAGGGCAATTTAATTTCTGGATATTTTGATCTCCTCCATTTGTTTGTTTTTAATATTAAAAGAGCTAACCCAAAGAATGAATGTCTTGGTCATTTTTGAGCTGTCTGGTTGGCAAGCCTTCTGTGCCACTGCTTGTTAGCTGTTATTTGTGAATGTTCTGTTAATGCCTGTAGGCCCTTCTTTCTTCATTGTTCAGAGCTTTACAGCCCCATGAATTTGAATCCCGGGGTTGGGTTAGTGTCAGCTGTGCAGCATCAGGGCTTGACAGAACAATGGGGAGAAATGTGGTGAGGTTCTGACTCAGGCTCATGTTAAGAACTGCCAATTGGAGTCACTTGCCCTGCCAGCTGGGGCTGGCTTTGCTTCTTTTGGGTTGAAATGTGAACATTTCATCACGACCCTTCTGTGGCAGTTTGCAACTGGCAAAGACTTTCTGTGCTAATTCACCTGGTTTTACCCTCTGATGGTGAGGACTTTCCCCAAGTGCCAGGAGGTCCTAGCTTCTCTAACCATGATGTGTTTGACAAACTGAGTTAATCAGAAAAGTGATTCAAAGTTTGGGTGTTTCAGAAACTACTCCAGAATTGCTGTCAGCTTAGATGCAATATGGGCTGGATTCCTCTCTGTGTTGCTTCTCAGTGGTGTTTCTTTCTATCCGTTTAAGCCTTTGGTCTGTCATTTGGCCAATCATGAATTTGCAGTAGTGAAAAGTAAATGGCAGTAATGATCATATGTATGATGGAAAACAAGGAGACTGTGTTGCTAAAAGAGCTTGTGGGGAAACAAACGCAAAAAGTACATTCCCATGAATGCAGGGAGTATTTACGTCTTTTATATCTATAACAGTGTCCAGCTTTATATAATTTACTGTTTTTTTGTAACAGGAAAAGTAAACTGCATGCCCCAAATCTGTACAGATCTGACCATGTAATTCTCATGAACATCCCTGTGACTATTCAGTTCTCTCCCAATTTATGCCATAATAGCAACTCTAAAACTGTCCATAGAATAACATCCTACTAGGTTACCAGTAGAAACCTGTAGACATTCAAAAGCTATACAAAGTTATTTGAAAATGAATGAGTTTTGAGGTTTCTTTGTTGGATTTGTTGGGGTTTTTTTAATTGCCACTGATATAACTCAATAAATATGTTTTGCTTCATTCCACAGCCAGTCAAGGAGTCTATTGTAGAAACTGGATAGAAAGCTTCACAGATTATATAAAGTACATAGGATAAAATGTAAATAAAAAGATTGTGTTAACTGAAGAACAGCCTTGCCTTTTCCATTTATAAGTCCATGCCTCTGTGCATCAAGCTCCTAAATGCTTTGCAAAAGAGGCCAGCCTGCTGGATTACTCAAAATGGAAACAAAAGGAGAGATATTTAAAAGTGAAGTTATGTACAAATGGAAGATTTTTCTTTGTAACAACAGACAACTGGTGGCACTACCTATTCTGTACTCAAAATCTGATCTTGCTTAACACCTCTAACCCCTTGTTTTTTCCCAGTTTGAATCAGGCTATTGAAGCACACACATCTCAAATGAGGGAGCCTTATTACGATGGAAACATCTGGTTTCATTACACAAGGTAACACCTGCATGAATTTACATCTGTGCGGAAAGTCCTTTAACAGAATTTAGTAATTAAACTGAGGCAATCTAATCAAAGAAAGGCATGCAGAAGGTGATACATGAAGTTTCATTCTTTGCCATATTAATAAATTGCATTAGTATATTGGCTCTTTCAAGAAACGGTTAACATCAACAGCTTGCAATTGAACAGATTTCATGTTAAAACCAGCCTTCCATACTATATCTGCAATATGTATTCTGGTCTTCCAAGCAAATCTCCAGGGTGCTGTTTGGATTTATTGCACTTAAGAGCATATTGTTTGGAGTGTACAATGTGTGGGTCCAGCCGAGTTTTACTGGGATATTCTGTGGCTCAATTTCCTTTCAATATGTAACTGTGTCCTTTCAAATTCTCCTTTAAAGCTTTGTGAAGTTGATTGTTTTGGTGGAACAGTTGACTTTGCTTTGTGCCTCATCAACCGGCTCCTAAAATGTTGAGGCTAACCTTGACCTGAGCACCAGGAGGGAGCTTCCTCAGGGCAGGGGCATACCTGATGACTCAGATTGTTGGGGGGGTTCTCTGTTGCTGTAACCTGCTCTGTTTCTGAGCCTGGAATCACCTTAAAGTGGAACTTCTGGCATTGATTCTTGATTGTCTTGCGATTCTCATGAAAGGAGATAGTTTTGTTCTCTTAGACTAGGATCTGGGTTAGCCCTGCATAGTCTAGAGGCACTTCTGGCTTTATTTGCAAGAGATTTTACCATCTGGCAGTGTCACTTGGATGGCATAAATAAAGCCATTGTTTCATAGTTTCTATCAGGAGCTGTATATATGTTCTTTGTCAGAAAGTATAGTATAACAGATCCAGCAGAAATCACAAAAAAAAAATATTGCGACTACTGTTAGAAACTGGTGAAGGACAGCATCCTAGTATTAAGATGAGTTCCAGCAATTCTTTATGGAGCTGACTGACATTTTTTTCCCATACTTTTTTTTTTTTTTTTCCTCTGAAAGCTGACTTTTTGGCTACAGTAAAAAATTCACATGCAAAATTTTCATCTTGGTAATAAATGCCCTTGCCAAGATTAAAAAGTTTTCCAGACCTTCCCTGGAGAAAAAGTAGTCCTTGGAGCATAGCTGGAAGTCAAGGACTCATTTTGGAAACCAGCTTTTTGGTAGACTCTGTCTGTTTTATAAACAGCAGATTGCTAATAACCTGACCTTTGAACAAATGCAACTTACTTGTTTGAGTACTTTGATCCACATTAATCCAGATGTGCCTTTTAAAGCCATATTCCTCCTGTTGATCAATTGATGTTTTCAGAATCTCTTTCTGTCTACATTGCCTCAAGAGTGGGACACAGAGCAGTGTGTGATTTGGGGGAGCCATAAGGGAGAATAAAGCTCCAGACCTGAAAGGTCATCTTGTCAAGAGTAGTCTCCTGTTTGAAAGTGGAATGTTTTAAGCTGGTTGCCTCTGCCAATTGCTGCTGCTCTCTCTCACTCCAAGTTGAGGACCAAACAGATCTTTTCATTTAAGCTGTGTCTTGAAGTAGAGACTAGAGCAGGGAGGAAGTTGTAAGTGTCCCACTTGCCCTTGGGAGCTCACCTCATATCAGACTTGCTGTGCTTTTCCGATGTGAGTACATAAGAATCATAGAATCATAGAATGGTTAGGGTTGGAAGGGATCGTAAAGATCATCTAGTTCCAACCCCCTACCTCGGCAGGGACAACTCACACTACACCATGTCACCAAGACCCTGAAGTCTTTCTTGCTCAAGTGCTTTCAGCCTGAGACCATTTGATGCTTCAGTCCAAGAGCCAAGTGACTGCATGGAATGGAGGTTTGCAAAATACCCTGCAAAAGTCTTTCCCCCCCTTTTCTGGCATCTGTAAATACAGTTGAGATAGTGTTCCCTTGCTGTTTACAAAGGAAAAAAAAATGGTAAGAAAAAAAAGAAGGCAGTAGCAGTAAACTTTCTGCAGAGCTTTAGTCTACTAAAGATTTAAAGGATTGACATTTGCATTGCATTTTTTTCCCCACTCAGTCCTCCTCATTAGCTGGGTATCTCTATTCTCTAAATATTTACCACCTAAACCAAATTTACAGTTTAATTTGCTGCATAAAATCATTTATTGACTGATAAAGCTCATTACTAAGGCCTAGCCCAAGCTGTACCCTGCCACGACAGTTTTAATTCCTGTAGCAGCAGGCTACTGCAAGAGAAAAACAATCCTGTCACATTAACGGCAGGGGTCTAAATTATTCAAATACACTAAATCCTCCCACAACAGTTCCCCTGCTCATAATTTGTCTTTTCTCCCCAACAATTAACTTGCAATGCTCTAAGTTAACAATGCCAACTCTTCTGAAATCTCAAGGAAAATGGAAATACATAGATGCAACAAAAGTTTTTAGAGAGGAATACATTAAAAGGCCAATGCTGGGAGTCTTCTAGGGAATATAGTCAGTTAAATGGTCCCACTGCTTTCTCTAGTTCAGAAAGAATTTGCTTGATATTTGTGTGTGTGTACAGATGGGTTTGATACTGGGTTTTGGTGTCTGGTGGCATAGATTGATGGCTGATGATCCATTCCATGGCATTCCTAATGCCTGATGCTTGTCAGTTCTGTTGAAGTCTGAGAAAGGGTGTCTTCCATCTCCCCACTTCAGAGCATTTACTGTCTTCATGATTATGAGTTATTGTTATTGATTGCAATACTAAGTGTAACAAAACCACGCTGATGAAGGTCATCTTGGAGAAGCTGAAGGTCTGAATCTTTCCCACCCAGGTGTCTCAGAGCTTTCCTTCCAAGTCACCCCACTGAGTTTAGACCAGAGGTGGTCTTTATGCAAATCTCTGACTAGAACAATTTACAAAGTCAAGAAAAAATGAAGCTGTCTTGTCCGCTTTGGTTGCTGACCCACTGCTCAGTTTGGTTTCAGTTCTCTGCATATTGCATAATATGGACTTGGTATTTTCATAACTTGTGTTTTATTACCAGCTCTATCAGGCGGTGGACCCTATCAAGCATCCATGAATGCACATGGGAACACTGAGCAAAGAGGAGTTTGAGATTACTCCAGTGATAACGAGGAGGTGCTATAATATCCTGTAAGGGACAAACAGTTTCATTCTACAGAGGACAATCCAATTCGGGTTTGTCCTTCTGTATGTATGAAAACCACAGCCCATCTATCACAGTCAGTGATGGGCAATAGTAAAGTCTTTAGCATTCTGGTGTCTCATACAAATATTGCTTCTACATAGCACTTTGCACTGTTTCAGAACTGTAAGTCCATATTTCCCTGTCCCATTCATTTTCTCCCTTCAATTTCTGTGACAGTTTCAGTGCAGAATAGCTTCTTGTGCAAGCTTTCGAAGTGAAAACGATGGCTCCAATTTGTGACCAAATAGCTTTGACATTGTCTGTAGATTTGCTTGAGTTTATAAAAGACTTTGGTTTTCTTATTTAATCCTTTGAGGTTAGAGCAGTCTGAAAAATCAGTAATTCTTTCTGGTGTGCCCTTGGTGACAATTTTAACTCTCCCCTGAAATCCACATATTTTAAACTTATAATGTGTCTTTTATCCCCTCCTATAGCACACAAAGTACTGTAATGCTGGGAAGTCTTAAATCTCTGGAATAAGTGCTTAAAGACAGGAGCAGGTTAAAATATATAAAAAGAATATAGAAGATTGTACAGCATTTGATACTCATCTATATCTGCATTTCACAAGATGTGAGCCATAGTTTGTTTGATTATGACCTGCAAAATGTCTGAAATTCCCCCTCATTGCCATTTACTTCTAAAGATATCTGTGTTTCTAGTCCAGTCCCTGGGTGGTGGTTGAGTGGGCAGTAGTACCTGATGGAATTTTTACATCTTTATTTGATCTATTATTATAATAAGGAATGTATGTGCTGCAGGGACAGATCCTGTAGAAGGTTATGTAAATGCTTTTTAAGTAGCCATAACCTTTCCTATTCATATGCCCATAAACATGGAACTGGACTTGTCATTCATGTTTGAAAAGCGTGTTCTCTATTGCCAAAGATAAAAGGGAATTATCAATAGGAGAAGTTCCTACCCAGTTTGCATTGGCAGCATGAAGACTGATCTCCATGATACACACTAACACACGCATCTCTACCTGTGTGCTGTATATGCTGAGATTCGTCCTGTATACCTGGGAGCAGTGAAATGACATGCTGCTGTTACCACCCATTGTGCTTTAAACGCAGCTGTCATGGATAACCCAGCGCAAACTTTTGTGTTGTTTTGTTTTTTTTTTCCAAGAAAAGGCAATTTTAAAGCATCACTTTTCTCATACCAATTATCCATGCTCATGGAAGTTTACTTATCAACTTCATCTGTTTAATTATGTGCTGTATATTTGATGGGTTTCTCCTTTTACATTTATGGGGTACATGCGATGGCATCTCTTTCTCCTGTCACAATATTATGGTAAAGACTGAGTAGTCCTTAGGCATCTCTGAAACCAGGTACCTTGTTCAAGTTTCATTAGAAGATATTGTATGCAGAATTTCTGATGTAGCCTTCTGGCTGAAAGCATGCTGGGGTAGCTTGCATTTAGGTTCTAGCTTCCAACTTCCTATCTCCTTAGTTTCTCTTTCTGTAGGATCCCAGCCATTTTCTTGTATTTATTTCTGCTTCTACTATCTCAGACTTCAGGGCAGTCACCAGAATCTTTAGCTAGTCCCTGGATGAAAAGAAGAATCTGGATCATGCATCTGAGCACTTCACCTGTGCAGTGTCACTGGCCTCCACAGGTTTTGAATTGACGGATAGAGTGCTCACTGGTATGAATCAATGAGACTGTAGTGAGTTCAGTAGATCTATGCTGATTTACACCGCCTTGAAGACCTGGTGATGCAATCCCAGATCAGTTGTTTCGGGCTCTCTTCGACTGTCTGCCCCTGGTTGTCACAAGCTGGAACAAAGCCACGGGGAGCTTGACCTGTGCTTGTTTATTCCAAATGTGCCCACAATTGCAATAAAACCTCGCTGCTCCGAACGCACTGTTCCAGCTCCTCTGTGTGTAAGAGGCTTGGAGACAGAAGCTGGTTAATTGTGGCAAATGTGGTTTTCTGGGACATCTAAGGGTTATGTCACTTTTCTAAAAATCTCTTTGATCTTGAATCAAAAGAAGAGGGTGGGTTTTTAACATCATCTTAACTGTGTGGCTTTTACAAATTAAAAACCTACTTGAAATTGGTTATACAATATACGTGTGTTTCTCTAAGACTGATGAGACCACCTTTGACTCTAAGCTGCTTTTTCTATCAGATCATCAGGAAAATTCTGGTAACGAACAGTTAGGAAAAGCTAGAGGGAGCTTTTGAAATAAGAAGTGTGGCTTTCTCTGTATCTTGCGAGCCAAGGCTTTAATTTACAGTAAGCACAATAAGGGCAGAAATGAAGCAGCTAGTGTGCTGTGTCATGTCAGTAAGCAAAGTAGTAGGAAGAACTAAATTTTTATTCTGTCCTTGTCACTGAAATGATCCAGTCTTTAGTTAGGATCTAGACTCCGAATCACATCCCACTGATTTGGCCAGAATCTTGGAAATTACTGAACTTTTGATTAACTGCCTGTGTCTTATTACCTTGTGGCTCTGTATGCATTTATACAATCTCAGGATTTTTTGTTTTTCTCAATTGTTTGCACCTTGTACAGTGATCTATGGTTCTGTGAGCTGGGACCATGTGGTTGAGAAAGTTTTTATTATTAGTGGAGCTTTTCTTGTAGATCTGATAGACTTAAATACAGCAAATATAAGCCTGCTGAATACTACTCTTGCAGATTTCTGTGTAGATTCCTTTGGAGTAGCCTGTGGGCTGTGAAATGACTCCAAAGTGCAAGCTGAAACCTACTTGTCTATTATATGTAATGGATTTTGCATTTTTAAGTTAATGGGTGAAACATCTAAAACGTGTTTGCCTTTATCCTGTTTAAAAATCAGGTTTTGTAGCTCCAGTATATGATAAAAAAGGCATGAAATAGAGCCTGTGTTGCTGAAATTATGCTTTTGCTGTCATAGCTTTATGTTAGCAAGAGTAAAGACATTGATGAATTCCTGTGTTCTGGAAAATGTGCGGATGTTTCAAGGAGTTTGACAAATTTGTCAGAGTTTTGAAAAAAAGAAAAAAATAAGTAAGCTTTCCTTGAACTGTAATACTGATCACGGCCCCCATTGTGTGGATGAAACTACAGAAAAAGCGTCGGTGGTACCCAGCTTTATTTAATTCTTTTTTGTAAAAGAAATGTGATTTCTTGTTGTGTACATTCATATGATAATATGCTAGTCTGTTCTAAGCATAACTGATCATCACTGTTTGTGGGAAAGTTACTTGCCAAAATACCATACAGGAAAGACATTAAAATGCAATCACCTTATTTTATTTGGTTTCCTTGTAGGCACTGTATTCACAACTGCTGTATGTATGTAATTTCACTTATGCACATACACACGAGAGAAAGACCACATTTTTCAAAAGCGACCAGTTTTTTGAGGGATAAGTAAAAACACTTTTAAAGGTCCATATCTTCAGGGAGATAAATCCTTCTGAATTCTGAAAAACATTCCATCTTCTCATCTGGTCTTTGGTTTAGACACCCAGACTCACTGTTTGGTAGTGGTGATTTAATCAACTGGATTGCTAAAAAAAGCTCAGAAACCAATGTCAGCCAGTATTCTTCTGATTCCTTTTTGAAAATACGACTGTTTATTTTAATAGCTAAGCAGGAACCATTCTGAAAACCTGCCTGGTACTTTACTTTGTTTGCTAATGTGGGAAAGTAGACGACCTGGCTCTGCACCACTCCTGATGCCAAAAAACTCCTGGTCTTCCAATGCTTGGGATCTGTAGGCACAAAGTAGTGTTGAAATAAATGTCTGAGAGCAGCTGCCATGATCTCGTTTTGTCTCCATTTGTATGACATACACTTATTGGCTCCTGAAACCCTATTTGACTCAAAGCTTCTGTATACATCTCATTTCTTTCATATGAACTTTTAAAAGGCTCATCTGATAAGGCTGGAGTAGTTATGTGCACATCTACTTTTCTACACCTAAAGCTTAATTCCCTCTGTCCTAAATGGAACTTTTCTGTCTTTTACTTTGAATGATACTTTGTGAGGAAGTTGGTCTTATGTTCCTATTATTAAACATATGAGATTCTTTTGGGGCACATCACAGAGATTTGAGTTTTTCTTGGGTTGAATTCTGCCCTTGGATACAAATGTACAATTCCCAGAGTGATCTGCAGAGAATTAATCTGTCATTAGCAATATTGGGTGTAGTGCGTCTAATTCCCATGCACCACCCTGAAAATTTCCACCACCCCCACAAATGGAAAAGAAAAAGAGGACTACTCCATTTATTCTTTTTTATATGTAAATGAGACTTAAAATAATTGTTTGATAATGACATGGGGTTTTTGTTGTTGTTTGGAAATATCTCTTGACAATAATTTATCCTGCAATTATTGTTGCTTAGTCCTATCCTTATAATTAAGGCCAAGAAAGTGTTGTTCATCACCTCATTAAATGTTTTCTCTTTTAGGATGCCTGACTCTCTTTAACACAGCCAAGAGCTGATAAAGCCACTTGTATGCAGAGCTGGCTGCCTGCAGATCTTTGATCTTTTTTTTCCCTCTTCTTCAAGAATATGACTTTGTGAAGTAGTTGGTGCTGCAGTTTCAGTTTGTTGTTTTAAACAGTTCAGTTGCTATAAATACTCATTCACTTTGATTTTCAATTGCCCTTGTAAGACAATTGAGACAATTGTGTTTTTTTTTTGTTGGATTCTCACTGAATAGATAGTCCGCCTGTCTTTTTCTTTTCTTTTTTTTTTTTTTTTAAATGTGATTAAAATATAACCCTTTTTCTAAGCTTTTCTACAGCTCACTTCTCCCTGAAAAGATAAAAATTCAGACCTAACCAGCACTAATGACTGAAGAATTCTTTGCACTTGTGTTATGCCTTTCCATTGGTTTTAACGATAGGAAATGGGGTGAGAGAATTGTCCTGGTGGAGGCCATGCAGGAAATCAGAAACATCTATTGTACCTTTGTTAGAATTATTTGACAGAAATCTCACTTCATTCTGTTGGACTTTGTCTCCTTTATGCATTTTTTGCATTGAAAACAGACTGGTTCCAAAAAATCTATTTCAGAACCTTTTCTGTTGTCTCAGGTGTCAGTGGCCATGCTCCTGCAGAGATTCATCCACCTGAGAATATCTTTGTGCACCTTGAATCCTCTGTCATCGCCAATGCTAGTGATTGCGGAAACCTTATCTAAGGGTTGAGGAAGTGAAATTTTAGGTATTTTTAAAACTCAAGTACCTTAAAGGTCCTTATGACCTTCCATCACCAAAAGCTCTCAAATGTGTACCTAATATTGTAATTCATATCTTTTTGAGCCCTCAGTTGGATAGGGTGGTGTTATGTTTTAGGATGAATGAGTTCCTCATGCTTTCAGGGATAAAGATGAGGGACAAAACAAAAAACTTCATGAAACTTTCATGAGAAGAAAGAATGGTGCATCCTCTTGCTTTTTCATGCCATGCTTTGCTATTCCTGGTGTGCTCACATTTCTTTTGTTTCATTCGTTACCCAGTAGCTTTCATTATGGAGCTCCTTTTTTGTCCCTTTCTCCACAACTTCTCCCAGAGGAGAAAAGACCTTGACAAAGTTGAGAGATACAAATAAAATGACCTGAATTAGGAAGAGGTCAAACCTTCACAGTTGTCTGAACACCCCGTTTGCAAAAAGAGATAGAAAGGCCTTGAACACAGGCTACATAGCGTGCAGAGTGTGTGCATATATAAATGTGTGTGGAGAATGAAGTGCCCTCCTCTGGTCCACTTCCACTTCCAGACAGTTTAATAACAGAAACTGAGATTACTCTTTACACCTCTGCTCCAACTTATCTCGTGGTAAGATAAAGCAGCAGCCAATGAATTGTAAGCCCAATGTACTTCAAATATATTTGTTTGTGGGTGTTTTTTTTATTAGGGAAGTGCCAGTGTAATATTGAGTATTATTCAGTGCTTTGAATAACTTTAGTCTGCCTCATTAAAATTGCCTATCAATGGCCAAGGATGAAAAGCCAGCATCCCAGGTTTAAGATCATGAGTCACCCTGCAGTTTTAGAGGGTCTTCTCACCCACTGAAAGTTCACTTTCTGATTCAGGGATTTTGACAAATTGGAGCCTAATAGCTGGGTGGAGCAGAGGGATTATTTCAGTAGCAATAAGTGCAGGTAGGAAAGGTCCTGAAACCAAAAGGAATGGCAGGCATTCCTGTACTAAGCCACTTAACTGATTAAAATGACCCAGTGATTCATTTACTTAAGAGTTTACTTGCTCAGGCTTGAAGCGTCTAGTAGTAGTTGATCTTGACTATTTGCTTAATATAAGTGAATTTCAGTATTAGCACAGACAGCTGTGCTTATACCCGAAAGACTGTTGCTTAAAATAAGAGTTAAATAAAACCCTATAGCTTTCCTTCTTATATGGAATAGTCTGCAGGTGGAGAAGGCTTAGATGATGCTTCTCCTACTTTAATATTATGCAGACTTGGTGGCACATAATGGTGAATAAACGAGGTCACTTGTTTTATGCCAAAGGAAGGGAGTGCCTTGACCCCACTGCTTGTGATCCCACGGGAGGTTTGTATTCACACACTCTTGTGATGGTCCTAGTGAGTGCTCCGCTGCACCATTAAGAGCAACATCTTCTGTGTTGGTGCAGCAGTTGCTTTAGCCTCCTGACAAAAATTTAGCTAGTCATGTGTGTTCACGTCTGACTCAGTTTTACGCTGGGTGATGCAGAAACCAATGGCCCACTTGAAAGCAGCCGTTTGCTGCTTAGCTCCAAGCCTCACGCCTCATTTCATACAGTCAACAAGCAAAGAAAGGGGATGCTTCCATTTTAGGAAACCACTTCTAATAGCTGAGGCCAAGAATGACTTAGGCAGCTACGGAGTGTTGATCTGGTCCCATAGACCTTCATGCTGACTCTGAGGTCATTACAATGTCCTCTGTCCCTGATATTTCCTGAAATATACAAATGAAATGATCTTCCAAATCATGGACTGGAGATCCAGTCTCTATATATATATATTATAAGGTGCAGCTGGCCAACCTAGCTTTTACCACTGAAGCCTTGCTGCACTGCCATCTGTTGCAGTGGCATACAAATCGTCTATTACTCAAGAGAGCACCTTTAGTTGTAGTTATGCGGCAGCAGCTGTGTTTCTTCTCTCAGAAATTAGTTAAAACCCACTCCAGAATAGAGTGGTGAATTCCAGATGCTCAAGTGCACCTCAGCATGGATGTATTGTGCACATAGAAATGGGACTGTGCTCCTTAATATCCTGGTTTTGTCAGCTACACCTGGACTTTGTCCGCAACACAGCCAGCTGCAGCTTTCTCTATGAAGATTCACGGGAACAAATCTCTGCTGTCACTTTGCTGTTTGCTTGTGTGAATGTGTGAGTGGCACTTTTGTTTCTTATGTTGGAGAAAGTAAGTTTTCCCTGATGAATTTGTCTATTACATGGTCAATCAGTTATTTGATTCTTTTAAAAATGTCGGATACAAGAACTATTAGAATGATCTGACTTGTACTCAGATTACATTAAAAAATTGCTTCTGGTTTGGCATATGTCTGTTGTACATTGTGATTTATGAGTTAGCCCAGGACACTGGAAAAGCCGTTTCTAGCTATTGGGCAGCAGGACACTTTCATGTCCCATACTCGCGAGAGCCGGGCTTCAGCAGTCCGGCCTAGCAGGAACAGTGTGCACTGACTGTGGTGCTGCACGCTAGAACAGCACATGTGCTTCTGCAATAAAACCAGGTAGTGTCTTCATCTAAGCTCCATGAAGCCGTGTGTCATGGGTTCAGCAGCAGCAGTCATTTTTTTCCTTCTTGATAGCTGGTGCAGAGCTGCGTTTTTGATTTTGGGCCTGGGAACAGTGCTGATCACAGCAGTGTTTTCAGTTACTGCAGCGTAATGTTTTGGTCTGGCCAAGGACTTTCTGAGTCTCATGCTCTGCCAGGGAGTAGGGGAAGCCGGGAGGAAGCAGAGACAGGACACCTGACCCAAACTGACCAAAGAGGTTATTCCGTACCACAGCACAT
>JARCZZ010045476.1:0-19938 GCA_030323915.1 Brotogeris chrysoptera
CCCCCCCCCGGTCCGGCCCGCCCCTATTTAAGGCGGCGGCCGTCGAGGGGCGGCTCCGGGAGATGGCGGCTCCGCGCCGACCGAGCGGCGTGGGGCTGCGGCGGGCGCCGCAGGACGGGCGGCTGGAGGAGATCAATAAGGTGGTGGTGGTGGTGGGGGATAGACACGAACCCCGGGAGCGGGGATGGGGTGATCCCGAGCGCGGTGGGGACGGGAGGGAGGAAGGGATCAGGTGGAAGTGGGTCGCGCGGAGGGGTGGCTCTTTGTGTGTGTGTGTGTGTGTGTGTGTGTGTGGTTTCCTCTTCGGCTTCTCCACTCCTGATGTTGGGGTGCTATGGAAGTCCCTTTGGGAACACGCTACAGCAAGAATAGGAGCTGTTGCCCTCCTGGTGGGTTTCAGCCTCCCCTTTACACTCTGATTTCTTCCCCCACATCAAGAGGTTCTGCTGTTCAAAAGAGCGGGCTTAAGCCTCTCTCGTTCTTAATTGTAGCGGGTGAATGGGGAACCTGGAATGGTTGGATGTCCCACAAACCTCGGGCAGGGGGAAATGCAGCTCCTGGATTAGTGCAAAGTACACTGGGCTGCATGCCCTTCATGCTGGGGTTAAGCAAGGTCCTCTCAAGCTTTCTGCTTGCCCCATCCCTTGGTATAGCCGGCAAAGGCAGGTCTGTTAGCATCCCCCCAGCCAAGAGTAATTCTGAGGATGAAAAGTAGGTTTTAACCTTGAAACAAGGAGCAATGGCATTTCCAGGGTCATTTTCAGGTGGAAATCACAGATATAGGTGATGCAGCCAATGTTGCAGGTGGAAAAATCAGATCGCTGCACAAGATGAGAGCCTGGAAGAGGCTTGCCTTGCTCTTGTGTTGAGTGGGCTGTGAAAGGTGCCAGTGTGTTCCTCCAGGCAGGGGTGAGACAGCGGAGGTGAAGTTTACATAGGTCGCTGGAGGGGGAATTGCGTCAATAGAAACCAGGAGGTGCTGCGGAATACGAGTGGGAAAAGTGCTGCAGCGTAAAGTGTAGAATAAGAGCGCTTGGCTAAAAAGGAGCTTTTGAAACCTGCTGTGGGAAGGCAGGCGCAAAACCCTGCGCCAAGGAGGTGCATAGGTGGCTCTGATGCATCCCCCATGGCCAAGGTGGGGTTGACACTTGGGTTGGGGAGGAAGGGAGCGTGCTGTACCTACTGCTGCAGCCCCTGCTGCTTCAGAGCCGCCCTCCAGCATGGCTTGGGTGCAGGGTAAGTACATGAGCCTTCAGCTGGCAGGAGCACGAGGCCTGAGTGGGAAGCCCAGCTTCCCAGGACACTGCTGATGTGCCGCTGCTGTGCCCCAGGGCTGGGGGCTCTCCCTTCCACATGGGATGCAGGCTCCTCTCTTTTCCCACCACTTCCGGCAGGTTTTGTCTCTGGGTGAGGTTTGGATGACAAAAATGAAATAAGCCACATAACTTCCCACTGACGGAGCTGGGAGCTGCTTGCTTGTGTCCTTGCTGCCCTGTGTGTTGGCTCAGTGCTAGGAGCAGGGATTTGAGCAGCTAGAAATCAAGCTGCAGACAACAGCTGCCTATAGACCCTGAGAGGCTGTTTGTGCTGTAGTGGCTGTGGGCAGCAAACCCCATGCTGCTGTGCTCTGCCAGCTCGGTGTGGGGAGTTTGCTGTGAGCGGGATGCAAAGTGGCTGTCAGCTCCTTTGGACACAGAGCTTGTGCTTAAACCTGGGCTGATATGTGGCTGGAACCAGGGAAGGGGTTTCCCAATCCCTGAAGAGCCCCAGGGCTGCAAACCAGTAAAGTGCTCCTAATAACACCTATCAGGCCAAATTCCTATCAGGCTTAATCTCATTGTCTCACCCTAACACTTGACTCCCTCCCAGCCCTGTTTTCCTGGCTGGTTTCTACCCCAGAGCTCTTGCTGGGATAAGGGCCTTTGGCAGGCAGCATCCAGAGTGCACATGTGCTGCTGAAGGACAGCTGAGTCCTAGTACTGAATTCTCTTTTCCAGCCCAAAACACTCCTCTGGGATTCCCTCTTGGCCATTCCCCTCTTCCTGGGGAACAGCAATCACATTTGTCAGCCTTGTGCATCAAGGTGGCAAGTTTAATCCAGCACGGATTAGTTTCAACCTAGTTTTACCTTCTAATACGTTGGGCTGCGGGGAAAGAGTTCATCCTCATGGAGAGCAGGTACCTGCTTCTCCCACCCAGGCAGGTATGAGCATCCCTCGGCCCCTTCCCAGCCCCAGCAGGCAGGGAGACTGGCATCAAGGACAAACAGCCCAGTGAGCACTTGGCCTGATGCTCGGAGCCACCTTTTTGGGGAGCAGAGAAGGATCTGGCTTGGCTCAGGTTATCTTGCAGGTAGCTGGGGCTTGCGTGGCTGAATTTATTGGCTTAGAGAAGTCTCTGTGCCCAGGGAAAGGCTGTTGAGGGCAGGGGCACAGGAAAGGCTGAGGCTTATTAAGCAGTTCTTATTAATAGAACATGCCCCTTAAAATGGGAGCTTTCGCAAAGGGCTCTAGGAGGAACTTCAGCCACTTAGGGCTGAGTCTGAGTCACTGGCCCTGGGGACTGAATTCCTGTGTGCTATTGTGAGTGTTTGCCTTATCACAGTCGCAGCCGGGCTTGCATACAATGTGGAGGGAGGACTGCCTTTGAGATACACTCCCCTGTTCCTTCCTTAGCTCTGGAGCAGAGTTGTGACACAGATGAGCTGTCCAGTTCCTTCCAGTTGAAGTGCAATGGGACTGGGTCCTAGGTGTGTGCATGGTGTCACCCATCCTGCTCCGGTTCCATGCTGGCAGGGGCTGTTGGTCCATCTCCCCATTGTGTATGGATGTAGCATTCCCTTCAGTCTTTGCTGTGCTGCTCCTTGCGCCCATGGAAATGCAGGGTTTTGCTCTCACATCCCATCCTGCTGGGAGGTGGAAGCTGTTTGTGGCTCTTGCAGGGCAGGAATGAAGCTGTGACCTGGTGCCCAGGGGATGCCCTAGCCCTGTTTAGTTTCTCAGTGATGTTTGCAAGCTCTTAATACAGAGCCTATTCAGTGGCAGTAGCAGTGGGTAACACTACTCTGCTCTCTGGTGACTTCTTTTGCTGGCTGAGCCCAGGTCTCCTTTTGTGTTGGGCTGGCAAATGATACCCCTGGGTAGAAAATAACAGGTAAATGAAATTGAGTTGACACAGGAGGGTGAAAGAAGGAACTGGGAACTTTGCTTTTCATCACAGTTCTCTATTTGAGCTGGTGTCCATGGTGAAAAGGGAAGTCTGTGTCACACTGGTTTAGTGAGAGCGGTTGGGAGGAAGGGATGGCAGTCACTTCTGTCCTAGGGGACTTCCTATAAAATCTTAGCCCAGCTGCAGGTAAAAGACTTGCCAAAGCAGTGGCAAACTGGCCTTAAAGGCCTTTGGATTCCCTGGGTAGATCCAGGCTGTCCCAGCAAGGAAGGAGGGAGCAAGTGTGGGCTGGAGGGGCCTAGAGATGTGCTGCAGAGTTGGGGTGGCAGGCAGGGATCAAGTGTGAAAGACTTGGGGCAGGCTGTGGCAGCAGGAGCCAGGCATCAGCTTGGGTCTGCAGTGCTGCTGGAGCTGGCTCAGCACATTACATGTGGGAATAGCTCCTCCTGGAAGAAAGGAGAATGTGCTCTGCAGGGCATGTGGTTACTGATGCCTGTGTGGACTTCATGCCATCCTGATGCCCTGGAGCCTGCACGTGAGGCTGCTTTTGGGGTAGTGGTGTCATTAATCCCAAGTGGTGCTGCCCCACTACCAGTGCCAGAGATCCTAGATTCTTGGTGACCCATTTCCTTCCTTCCTTGTGAGAATGGAGAGCAGTGGTGAGGAACACATGCCCAGGGTAGGGAACAGCCTCAGCCCTCTCTCCACACTAGCCCCTGGAGGGGTTTTATCCTGGACAGGCCATGCACAAGCTATGCAGATGTTAATGATTTCTGCACTGAAGAATGTGGTGTTGCTGCTGAGCACACATCAGTCATTAAGCTGTGCTGGAGCTGGGCGGTGTGGGAGGGTAGAGGCAGGAGCAAGACGCT
The DNA here is from genome assembly GCA_030323915.1 of Brotogeris chrysoptera. Taxonomy (NCBI): domain Eukaryota; kingdom Metazoa; phylum Chordata; class Aves; order Psittaciformes; family Psittacidae; genus Brotogeris; species Brotogeris chrysoptera. Next base: position 4,041 of record JARCZZ010045476.1, read on the forward strand.
GCTGCTCGCATAGCGGTGTTGGTGGCAGGACATGGTGGTGGAGCTGGCTGGGCAAGCTGTGGTCTGTTCTTTTGGGTACCTGAAGGGTTTTGAGGTGGGTTTGGGGACAAGCAACCAGAAGTGACCCAGGATTTCCAATACAGCCTGAGCAGGGCAGTGGGGGAAATGGATAGAGAGTCTGTGAGTGAGAGCCTGTTTCTTACCCCAAGATATGGGTCCTCTCTTGGGTGCATGGTGTTCTGCAAACGCTGCCGGTTCTATTTGCTAGCCCTCAAAGTTTACCCAAGACCTTTGAAATCAAAGATCAGAGTGCTTTTTGCAAGGACTAGGAGTCCTTGCTGGGAATAGGGGCCTGATCCCTGTGCTGTGCATACTTAAGCAGGGAAGTGGTGAGCTGAAACCTTGGGTGAGCAAGGAAAGGGTTTCATGCATTTATTGCAAAGGCACATGGGGTCCAGTCCAGTTGGTGGGGAATCTGAGACACCAGAGGCATTCCCCTTGCACTGTAATGTTAATGACAAGGTGTGAAGGGGTTCAAGCCATTTTCAAGCTTCCTGGCACAGCTGCTCAGATGTGGGTCTCTGGGAATTGCGTAAGTCTTACGGGCAATGCTGCATTTGTGCGTTTCCCTCTGCATCTTTAACCTTGGGGATATTATTCTGTTTCAGGAATTTCTCTCTGACCCAAAGTTCAGCGATGAAGAAGATCTGGAGGAGAAGTTGGCAGCCTTCAAAGGTGAGAACTGGAGGGTTTCCTTGTCCTTTCAGCCGGTTTGCTCTGAACAGATTACTTGCCTCTGTGTTTGGATCTTACCAGCCTGAGGTTCTCTGCCAAATCCAAGTGACTGAGCTGGGATGGATGCCTCCCCCTTGCTTGTGGGATGCAGTGAAACTCTCTGGAGAGGTGTTTTTTTTCCCCACAGGAGCCTTTGTGCTTCCCTGACTTGCAGGGCAGGGACGTGTCCCCCTGCAGACATCGTGCCTGGCAGCTGCTGTTACTGCAGAACCTGCTGCGTGGGCAAAACCCCAGGGAGCAGCAAAGGAGGATGGTTTCTGTCTGGTTACCTACACAAGCTAGCTGGTATAATGGATGATGCAGTCCATCTTTTTCTCAGTGAGTAGGAGGACTTCTTCCCACAGAGGAAAGGTCTCAGCTGCTTCCTGAAGGAGTTGGGGACTTTCTCTCCCCAAAAGTTTCTTCAGTCTGATTTAGACCTTCCTGAGCCCCCCCAGTACGCAAGGAAACAGCAGTAATGTGTGTCTAATCCTGGCCAAAGCCTACCTACAGTGTTCAGCAGATCTGGGGCTTAGGTTTTGGCCATTTACTGGGATAGAGAAACAGCTTAAAAACTTGGGGTCCTCTGGAACTGGTCCCCAAAGTGGTTACAGGACAGGAATTGGCAGGGCTGTTCTGGCTGCATCCACTTGCTTTCCAAGCCGTGGCTGAAGGCAGTTGAGAAAACATGCCATCTGCGTCACGCTGCCCTTAAGGTTTGTCCTCAACCTGGCTCTAACCAAATAGAACCTGACCTTGCTTCCATTGCAGGCATTGTTTATTATTTCCCTTTGAATTTTGGCTTTGCAGTCCAGCATGGAAGGAGCCGGCTGGGGTTTTGTGATCCCTTACTCTGCTGAGCACAGAGGAGCCTCCTGTGCTCCCTGTTCTTTCTCTGTTGCCTTTTGTATGGCTTTGGCTTTTGGCTGCAGCCCTGCATTATTTTTCCCATCACAATTGGGGCTCTTCAAACATTGCAACTGTAGGTCAGAGGCGCAGAATTCCCTGTAATGAGAGCCTTTGGCATCTCCCCCCGCTGCCTCGTGAGCTTGCCTCCGTGGCCTGTCCTGCTCTCCAATGCCTCCTCCAGCTCTCCCAACAATCGGCTCATTGTGTGATGATGGGGGGAATGCTTCTTCTCCTCTGTCCTCCCCACCCGGGCCTGGGGAGCCCCCGTACACTGCTTCTGTAAATGCATTTGTGAGGGGAGGGACCATGCGTGGTTTTATCTCACTAAATCCCTGCATCTGGGATGGGAGGGAAAGACGTGAGCTGAGGCTGAGCACAATGATGTGAAGCTGCCTCTGTTCTCTCTGCTTTTGGCTGAGTGTCAGCTGAAAAGGAAAGAAAACGTGCGCTGAGCACAGACATGGCAGAGCAGGGTTTGTGTCCCTGGCACACGCTGGGGCGCCTGACCCCTACCCAGGGAGGTGGCAGTGCATGTACACAAGGTCACTGTGGTGCAGCAGAGTGTGGGGAGAGCCACTTGCACATCAAGCATTGCTTTGGCCCCTAAGCATGTGTGTGACAGCCCCAATTTCACCTAGGATTGGTTGCTCTCAGAAGGGAGACCTTTATCCCTGCCTGAAGCATAGACAGCTTAGTTTTGTATGTTGTATTCCTGTAGGGTCTGTCCTGGTCAGCTCATGACAGCAGTAATCCGCCAGTTAAGACTCAGGTGAAGGCATGCCAAGCCGTTCCTCTGCCTCCTGCCTGTAGCTGCCCATCACTGCCATTAACCCAGCACTTTCCTTCAGAAACACAGGTCATAGGAAAGCTCTGATGTGTGAAATACCCACTCTTGCCTTTAGCTCCTTAAATCACCCTGCCACTTCTCTGTTCATGCTCATCTGCTTGCTGGCGCCCCTGGAGCAGAGGCAAAAAGTCTTTTCCCTTGGGGAAAAGGAGCAGCTGGGGAGGTCTTGCTTAACTTGAGCCCTCTGAGGCTGTATTGGGGAGTGCTAACTGCAGGGCAGCCATCTCTGCAGCTCAGTGTGGATGGGTGATGGCAGCAGGCAGCTTGCTCCTCTCATCTAGCAGAAGTGAGATGATGGGGGGCCCCCTGCGGTGCTGGGAGCCATAAGACAGACAAATCCATGCCTGAAGAGCTTAAAGTCTAAATGGGGAACAGCTAGCAAGGGAGAGGGAAGGTAGGAAGTGGAGTTGTGCCACTCCAAAGGTCAGAAGCAGCACAGGATGGATTTGAGTTGAAAAATCAGGATTTTGGTGCTCTGTTGCAGCTTTTGTCCTGCAAAGCTAAACCAGACCTTCTTGAGCAGGCTCTGCCTTTCTCTGAGGATGCTGGAGTTGCTTGATTCAACAATGTTTCACAGAAGGCTGGAAGGGCAAGTAACCTGCTCCAGCATAACTGCTCCTAGGCGTGTTCTTGGCTTTGCCTTCTTGATGTGGTCCTTGAGCATCCCTCCTGCAAGGTGCTGCTCTGGGAGTGCAGCACAGCGTTGGGAGGACTGTAGAGTCCGCCCCTTGCTGTTGCGGGCAGCTGTGTCATTTAATCTCCGTCCTAATCTGATCAAGATTCATCTTGAGAGTGCTCAGGGTGTTGTTTTCCTTGCTACTCCTTCTGGGAGGCTGTTCCAGAGCTTTGTTTTCCTGGCTGGCAGCCTTTTAATGCTGTTGGTGGCTAGCTGATGCCTTGTTCTCATGCCAGTGTTTTCCTTCAGTGTAAATGAAAAGCAGCCACAATTAAAGAGCACTTAACTCTAGAGCTCTGGAATTGAGATGTGTGATAAAACCAGGTCTGGAGATGGTGTCACTTTCTAAACTGGTATCAGTCTTTTCCCCAAACCTTTTCTTCCATAGCTCTAAGCAGGCAGTGCCCCAAAGCCCTGTACACCCCCGCTCTAGTGTCTTTCTAACTGGCTTCTGTGTCTCTTCCAGAGAAGTACATGGAGTTTGACCTGAACAACCAAGGCGAAATTGGTGAGTGACTCGGGGATGCCGGGCTGGAAGTGCGACCACTCGCTGAGGTGATGTCTGCTGTTATGTCTACTGCTTCCTTCTGTGCTTGTGTTGCTGAGGAGGAAAACCAGTGTTCTTTTCCCTGTGTCCAGCCTTGCTTGGATCTTCATTGCCAGCCAGGGGCTTCCTTGGCTCTTCAGCCCCTGCCTGTCAGTCTCTCCTCACCTGTTTCAAGATCTAAGCTCTTCTCAGCCCTCATCCCGAATTTCTGCTTAGCTCTTCCGCTCTCTGATCTAAATGCCCTTTAAAAGTTTTTTACTTCTCCCTTTTTCTCCACTGAGGTCATCCTCTCAACCCTCAGCATTTCCAGATCTGGGAAGCTGCAGGGCTTGGACACTTTGCCTGGCTTGAGGCAGAAGTGTGTAAGACCAAGAATCTCTTTGCTTTGCTGGGAGGGGAGCGGAGGGAAGTAGGGACTTGGGCGTGAGTCTGGCTCCTCTGACCAGCCCTGGTTTGGGCCCAGAAAGCACCAGTTATGTAAAGATCTGGCCTGGAGCTGACACTGAAGCACAGTTGCTCACATGCTGTGCCCTTCCAGGAGGCTGCTGCCTTGTTCCCCTCCTCCATCAGTCCTCGAGCTGAATTAGAGCCAGTGTGGAGCTGGAGGGGGCCTGACTCAGGGCTGAGCTGCTGTTTCCTGGAGGGAAGGGGCCACAGTTCTCAGTGCAATGGAAGGAAATGGCCTGTGGTGCTGGGCACCTGCTCCCCACAGCCTGTTTGTCTCCGGCTTAACCCCAGCACTGCTTCCCTTCTCCCCATCATTGTGATTCTTGGCACCGTGCTCTGAGCTGGAGGGCAGTGTCTTTACGTGTCTATGGAGCACTTGGAGACTTGTTCCTCCTCTGTGGTGCTTTCATCTTAAGCTGCACAAATGGGAAGTGATGCTCTGTACTGGACAGTAAACTATACTGGGAGGTTTCTTTTGGCTTTCAGCAGCAGCTTAATGCTGTCAGCCCTGGAGTCTGCAGGGGAGGTGGGAATTCAGTCCTATGTCCATAGGGTTGTTTTGTGCTTGGTGTAACCACCTCTCAACAGCACCAATCGCTTTGCTCTTGCAGACTTGATGTCTGTCAAAAGAATGATGGAGAAGCTGGGGGCTCCAAAGACCCACCTCGAACTGAAGAAGATGATCTCGGAGGTGACTGGAGGGGTCAGCGAGACCATCTCCTACCAGGACTTCGTCAACGTGATGCTTGGGAAACGCTCTGCTGTGCTCAAACTGTGAGTGTCCCTGGGAGGAGTGGGGCAGCAGACGTTGTTCTGCCTGGTGGAGGTGGGGCTGTGCTTGCTTGGTGTTCCTGGGGGGCAGACAAGGATCCTTGTGAAGGGGGAGTTTGCAGAGAGACATGAGGGTGCACAAGCTCATGGCGAGGCTGTGCAGTGAGAAGCACTTGCAGCAGAGCTGCCTGCTGTGTGTTAGCATAGGCTTCCTCCCACAGGCTCCATGCAGAGCCATTCTCCTTCTCTGAGGGCGTGCAGGCACCCAGCACTGCAGGGCTTCTTCCTGTCCCTGCCCTGTGGCTCCTGCTGGCTTTGGGGGCATAGGCTTCCCTGTGAATGGTGGCAGGACTTGAGTGGTGAGTGCTGGTCCTGCCAACAGCAGCAGTGCTGGCTCCTGGTTCCCACAGGGTGATCCCTCCCTGCCTGATTGTGGAGACATGGGCAATAGATGGAGATGCGACGCATGCTTGAAACAGCTGGCTTGTGCTGGGAGAGGTTTTCTGCAGTACAGGCTGCCAGCATTAGCCTCCCATGGCCCCCTCTGCCCTTTCAACAGGGCTCTGAAAGTGCTGCTGTAACGAATGGCTTCCAAGCACTTGCTTGGCTCCATCTCCACCACATTGAAGCCTGGCTTTTCCTTTCACAGCCACAGAGACTGGCCCTGCTTTTGTATCTGCAACCACCATGAATAGGAGCTGCTCCTCTCCTTCCTCCTCACCCCTTTCTGAAGGCAGCTTTAGAAACACAGCCAGCTTTCAGGGCAGGTTGGGAGGAAGGACCTTGTGCCCACCTCTCACATGGTCCTTCTAAGCCAGTGTGTGCTTGTTGGCCTTGGGTCTCTCTTCTCACTGAGAGCACTGTGTCTATATGTTGGGATGCTCCTATTCCAAGCACATGCAGACTTCTGACACCCCTCCTCTTCCTTCCTTTCCCCACCAAATCAGGCTGAGCCTGTCTCATATCTCCCATCTTTCCTCCCAGCTTCAGCGGCTTTCACAGATGGGTCCCTTCTCTTGCTAAACAGACGCCCCATTGTCTGTTGGACTCTTTAAAGCAGGAGCAGAAATGTAAACCTCGTGGCAGGAGCAGTGCAGTCCTTTGATCCAGTGTGGCAGCTGGCATTCCCAGCGTAGCTGCAGTCCTCGGGGAGGAAGACAGTGCGAGTGCTTGCAAAATGCTTGGGATTCTTCTAGCCAGTGCCTTGCTCTTTGTCTCTGCCCTCTTCCCTGCCTGTTGCTTGCTTGCTGTTGGCTTTTGAGTGTTCTGCCGTGTACAGGGTGGGCCAGGGGTAGTATTTGCTTTTACGCATCAGGAGTGCTTGGCATGCAGTGCGTGTCGAGTGTGGCTGTCTAAAACGTGCAGATCCTATGGGCTTTGAGAGGAAAACCAGCAGAGGCTTTCGGAACCCGCTCCTGGGAGCTGCTGGGAAAGCAAAGTTCCCACCAGCCTGGCGGCACTGCCCTCTGTTGGCTTTCCCTCCTCCGTTAATTGTCGATTCCTCCTTTGCATAGGAGGCAGATGCTGTTTTTCAGCAGAGAGCATAATCCCACCCCCAGTAATGGGTAAAGATACACCAGCTCTCTGGTTTTATATTCACAGTATCTGTTCTGTTTTGCAGGGTGATGATGTTTGAAGGAAAAGCCAATGAAGGCAACACAAAACCTTCTGGTCCACCTCCAGAGAGAGACATAGCCAGCCTGCCTTGAAGAGGACAGGCTGGATAATGGGCACTGTTTGCTTTGCTGGTCTGTAACAGAGGTTACCTATGCTTTGTTACTCTTTACTACGGACAGTCCTAGTTTTCAACTAACCTGCCTTAGAGGAACAGCAAGGGAAGCTGGAGACCCCCGGTTTGTGTCTTTCTGCTGCATCCCTTAGCAACGTGATTTGTTAGACAGAAGCTGTAGCATCAAGTATAATGTGAGACCAAAAAAAACCCATAATCCTGTGATCTTACTCTTTCCTCTGCCCTTCCTGCTTTTCTCAGGTGAGGAGCTACTTTCCTCCCAGTGTAGGGATTCAGAGCTGTGCTTGTGTCCTTGCAGCCAGACATTGAGCATTTCTCTGGCAAAGCCCTTGACAGCAGTTTCATGGGTGCAGAGAAATAAGTGCCTTCTCTTCTCTGTCCTACACTTCCTGACTTTGGGCTAGTTCTTCCCCTCCTGACCTCACCAAAACACAAGTCAGGCTCACACCTCTGTGGCCTGTCTGATGCTAGGTGAATGTTGGAAGGTGCATGGATACAGAGGTGTGCCTGCAGGGCCTTTCAGGGTTCATCCTGCAGTCAGATCTCAGTGGGTCCACTTGCCACTTCAAGCCAGGAGGTTTGAAGTTGCTGTAGGGGCCTCCTTCCTGATAAATCTCTGCTTGGATCCAGTCAGGAGCATAACCTCTCAGCAGGTTATCTGTCCTATCCATCGAGTGCAGAAACATGCCTGCTGTTCCGCCTTTGCAGCCCCTCAGGGAGGCCAAGGGCAAATTAAACCTTCAGGTGAAAGGAAGGTGGGTGACTGAACTGTGAGCCCCACCAGAGCAGCTGCAGTGAGGTCTGTCCTCATGCAGATGCTCTGCCCCCTCTGTGTCTTTCAGTGTGGTCCCATGCGCTATGAGACCCATTCCCATGAGGGACAAGCCCTCAAGCCTGCAGAATCAGAATGGGTGTAAGTGTGGGCTATGAGCTGGGATCCAGATGTAGCTGGGCCTGTGCTCCCCACGCTGTGGCTACTGCGGTGATTCTTATACTCGCTTTCCAGAATCCAGATGTTTCCTCTTTGCCCTTTCCCTCTTCTTTTCTTACATTTTCTTGGCAGCTTTTAACTTTTTTTTTTTAAATCATGGTTTAATAAATAATTTTTTGAAAGGAAACGCTAATGATTGACTCCACTGTGCTGATGGTTCCTGCCAAAGGCTGCACTTTGAAATAAAACCCAACATTCTTGCTACTGTTTGCGTGAAAACCAAAACTGTAATGGGAGAGGAAAATGATGAGCAGAAGCAGCACCAGTCTACTTTAAGGACTGAAAATAAATCTTCTGAAGCTACACTATGTGTCAGTGTATTTAGTTTAGCTCCTCTGAAGCTTGATCTGTATGATTGGTTGCAGATTAAGTGTGCTGGTTTCCAAGTCTGTTAATATAAACCCCTAAATAGATCCTAGAGATAGGTTTGGACTGTCTTGGTCTGATCTTTATCTGTAATAACTGAGTGCTGTGGAGTTTGTGTTACGAAATGCAGAGGCTGCCTCCTGAAAGCTGCCTTTTCTTGATTTACTGAAAGGAGCAGGTGGTGGTGCTTGTTTAAGGAATAACTTGTTTATCAAGAGCCGACACTTGCAGGGCTCCTCTTGGAAGAGGTTTTGGTGTGTTATTTTTTTCATCCTCTCTGCTCTTGAAGCAGTTGCCTGAGGTTCTTGTCTGATGTGAGCTATCGAAACGGAGACCAGGCTTCCCTGGGGGGGATAACTGTGTATGCTTTCCCTATGTGTTCCTCAAAAGGACAGCGCTGCCCTTAGAGCCTGTGTCTGCTTTCTGCTGCCCGTGTCTCTGGGACTGCACCTGCTTTATTGGGCTGTGTGTGTTAAAGCTGCTGTTGGGTTAAGCAATAAAGGGAGCACATCCCACAGGGGAAATTGGGTTGTGGTTTGCCACAGCTCCGGTCATGGCCAAAGCCATCGCTGCCTTATGTCTCTGTGGTCCTGGAGAAGAGAAGCACAATCTGATGGAGCTGGGAGCAGCCCTTATCAACGCGTCCTTGTCTCCATAGGGCTAAATGCTAAGGCGATGCACTGGCACCGAGCGGGGCAGGAGGCAGCGGGGTAAAGCCCCGTTAAAGCCCACACTGCTGCTGTGGCTCTCGGGGCACAAACTGAATCTGCTCATAGCTTTGCAGCTCACCCACCCCTGGAGGTGCGCAGGGACCAACCCTGACCACCCCACCGTGAGCTCCCACCGCCGCCCGCGCTAAAGGGAGCGCGGTCTGCTCAGAGCTCCGGCGGCAGCGGTGCGGAAAGCACCGGAGCCTTTCACTGCGGGCTGAGGTGGAGCAGCCTCCGCCACACCGGCAGCCCCCATCCCTCGGGGCTCGGTCCCTTTGGGCCTCCGGGGTTGGAATCCAGCGTTTATTAACCCCCTCCATACGGGTCGGCTCCCCCCCCGCCTTTCCCGTCGCGTCCCCGGCGGCCGCAGCGCGGCAGAGGCGGAGCCCGCTGGAGGACCGCGGAGCACTGAGAGCGCCGCGCAGCGCGGCCCGCCCGGAAGCGGAAGCGAGCGCGGCTGTTGGGGGATCCCCGGCTGTGGCGAGGCGGAGGAGGAGCGGGGGCCATGGGGGATGACATGGACGTGATCCCCGAGCGGGAGATGAAGGCGAGCGGCGGGGGACGGAGCGGGGCCTGGGGAGGGCTCGGTCTGCGCTGTGAGGGGTGGTGGGGTTGTGTGGGGGGGGGGTACGGAGGGGTGCGCGGTGTCGGTTCGGGTCATGGCGGGGCCCTTTGAGGCGGCCCTGCGGGGTTTGTGGGGCGCGTTTCGGAAGGGTGCGGGGTGGAAGGGGGAAGAGGCGTCGCGGGCGTTGTTGGGGAGCGTGTTGGTAGCGGCTGAGGAGGGAGGCGAGGGTCGGAGGAGCCTTGTTTTGGGAGCGGTGTGCTGAGTGCTGCTGTCAGCACGCCTTGTGCTGGGAACCCGCTTCTGGAAGCGCCGCATGTGGCTGTCTGCTACGGGACAGTGTGAGCTGGGGTCTCGCAGGGTCGTGCCGTCCCCTCCAGTTGTTGTGTTCACCGGAATGTAGGAGCAGGGACATGGGGGTACGGACTCCTGAAGCCCACACGGGTCTTTGTGTAGCTGTTTTCTGCTCAGGCACCTGCACCAACAAGGGAGTTGGGCTGTTTGTTTTGTGGACGTTGATGTGTTCCTGCAGCCTCCTCAGGTTGAAGGAATGTTCTTACTCAGTGCTTTAGCACTGGAAATACAGCTCAAATGCTTGATACGAGTTACTGGGATTAGACCCAGTGCTCTGTTCAGCATTTGGCACCTTGGGAAGAGAGGCTCATTCCTAAAGGGAACCTCAGGTTTTGCATGGTAATAGTTCAACTGAGGTCTCTTCAGTCAGTTTCTGTTTTGGGCAGTTTTTATCTCTTCTTCCTTTTGCCAAATGCCAGTGTAAATTATGGGAGAATCAAATGCAAAAAGTAACATTATACAAAGTAATTACTGGGGGGTGGTGGTGGTAGGAATGACCATATCTGTTCAAGTGTTTCATAAATTACACTACCAAACAAAGATGCATCTAAGCAGATGTGTGCTTTTGTTCAGTCATGGTGTGTTTCTGCTTTGTTCCCTTCTGTTTCTTTTTTCTTCTGTACCCGTTGGCTAGTTTTGGTATGTTTTTGAGGAGGTAGATGTATTCAGCTCCAACAGGTTTTATGAACATAGGCAGTAGGTAGAAGAGAGATTCAGTGAATGGAAAAATGTGTGATTTCTGTCTGTCTTAGGTAAGGTGGAAAATGGAATGGGATAGCCAGTGACAGTGTGGGTATGGACTTGGCCTTGGCAGGTTTGGCAGCTCTTGTGGAGAGGATTTTCAGCTTGCTGTCTTAGAGAAACTGAAGTAAACTATTCCTCTTTACCAGCATATGTACAACTACTTCCCAACTCTCTTGCCACAGGATTTTCAGTTCAGAGCACTGAAGAAGGTCCGCATCTTCGATGCTCCTGATGATCTTCCCAAAGAGCGCTCCAGTCTCCTTGCGGTGTCTAACAAATACGGGCTGGTCTTTGCTGGTGGAGGAACCAGCCTGCAGATCTTTCACACTAGAAATCTCCTCATGCAAAACCAGCTGGGAGAGGATCCCAATAAAATTGGTAAGGTGCACTTGGGTCTCATGGTCTTTGCAGAGACAGCTTTATGTGGTTTTCTATGATGGAGTTCTTGGCTTCTGATACTGCCCTTGTCGTGCTCTTTAGTGTACTTGAAATTACCACATCTTGTGTGAGAAAGCAGGAACAATATTTGCGGTATCTCTAGCTGAGGTGAAGTGCAGTTGTTGGGAACATGTTACCAGGATGCTCTGTGCTAACTCCTGTGCAAATGTCATTCAGGTTTGGTCATCTGTGCTTAGTGCTGTACAATGAGGTTGCATTTTTTCCTGTAGCCATGTGCTGCCTTGGTGGCCAGTCTTTGAACCATGAACTTGTGTACACATCAGGGATGTGAGTGAGTGGAGGGGTAAAGTTCTCACCCTAAGTTACCTGCCCTGGCTGTATGGCTGTCCTCTAAGACAGGATGCAACCACTGTTCTACCACTTAAGTTCTAAATACACCAAAGTGCAAAATTATTTTCATTGTCCTTGGTAACTGTACCATCCGAGGTATTCATGTGCATGCATAAATAAACCCAAAAATCTATCCACTTATTTTTCCTCCAACTTAGGAAGAAAAGTGTAATTTTCTCGTCTTTTTTGGCAACTCTTGAGACTGTGTTGGTGGAGATCAAGGGGTTTGCTTTCACTTAGTTTTTCTAGACATTAACTTTGATGGCTGCTGTTAATAGGACTGGTGATTTTTGCATGAGCTCATTCTAATGGTATTGTTTTTCAAGAAGTCTTCTTGCTATTGAAATTTGTCCCCTTCATTTTGTCTTTCCTTTTGTGTTTTAAGTGGAGAATGTTCAGAGTACTTCAGTTCCTATGAAGTTTCCAGTGCAGCACCTGGCTTTAAGCTGTGATAATCTTACTCTGTCTGTCTGTATGATGTCCAGTGAGATTGGTTCCTTCATTGCCTTTTTTGATGTCCGCACGTTCTTAAACCAGGTAAAGTGCATGGAAAGTGGGTTGAGTTTTGGGGTTTGTTTTTCAAAATACAGCAAGAGGAGAGGCATAGCTTGGATGGGATTTTCTGTCTGTCTCTGTGATATATTTTGTAAAGGAATTGCTCAGTAAACTCAAAATCTGCTTCTTATTTTTTCATCAGTCATTATTTTATAGGAAGGTCAAAACGGTTTTGAATTATGACTTTGGGAGGACTTGGCTTTGTGCTCAACTTTGACTGTCTCATGTATTTTTCTTTCCCAAAAGGCAAAACAGCAGAAACGTGCATTTGCTTATCACAAGCTGGCCAAGGACTCGGGAAGCACAGCAGTGGTCAATGACCTGAAGTGGAACCCAGCTAGTCCTGCCATGGTAGCCATCTGCCTGTCTGATGGCAGCATCTCTGTCCTGCAGGTCACAGACTCTGTGAAAGTGTATGCCACGCTGCCTTTCACTGTAGCTGTTACATCTGGTGAGTGGCAGACTCTGATAGCATGCAGAGTGTCTGACCTTGAAGAGGACAAGCAGACTGGTAGATGTAAAAAGAATCAAGTTGTTTGTCTCAGGAGAGGGTTTCATAACAAAAATTCTTCACAAAAGGAAGGTTTTAAACTCCCTGAGACTCAGAAAATATGTTGCAATGTAACTGGTCTTTCCCAGTTGACTGGGGGAGCTGCATCTTGTGAATTAGTCAAATGTGCCCATCTTTAGTTTGTGCTGTCTCAGGCTCAACTCATTTCCAAGGAAGCATGTTATTAGGGTCATCATCTGTTGGGTTTTGATCTGTGCAGTCTTGCTTTCTCTGTGACTGTTTAATTCAGATTAATGATTTTTTCCAGGGGAAAAATCAGGAAAATCAGGAAAAAAATTTTTTCCAGGGGAAAAAATTGTGGTTTTAATTTGTTGATCCTGCTTGTGTGGGGCCTTGTAACTTTCCAGTTCTTTAGAGCTAATGAAATTCTCTTGTTTGCTTAGTGTGTTGGAGCCCAAAGGGAAAACAACTGGCTGTAGGAAGACAAAATGGCACTGTGGTGCAATATCTGCCTGTAAGTATGGTTGATAGTAAGGCCTTATTTCTGTTCATTAGTTTGTAACGTGCTTTATTTTCCTTGCATCACAAGCTACAGACTTTGATCAGGTGTCACATGGTGTGAGCCATGTGAAGCTGCTCAAGTGCTTCAGTAATTAAAGTGTCTTAGACCAATGCTGTGTTTAGTTTAAGGTTTGCACCTTACACTGAGAAATCATGATTTCAGAGCGGCACAAAGTGAATGTTAAAGAGTGGGTGCTCAAAACCAGTTGTCTGGGCTTTCTGCAAAACTTGCAATTGGCTTTGTTTGCTTATTTTTGGTATTTAAGCATGGTTTCATTTGCAGAACCTGCAGGAGAAGAAAGTGATCCCTTGTCCTCCTTTTTATGACTCGGACAATCCTGTTAAAGGTACATCTTTGATTTGTTTTCTCTTTTCATATATTTCTACTCATTCAACCTCATGTTGGGTTTAGTTCTAGCAGCTGTATACTGCACTGGTTATGTAATTACAGTGTGAGTTTTAAATACTTGGAAAAAGTAATTGTATGTTTTAGCTCTGGGTTGTGTAGAAAAATTACCAGTTGGCCAGAGTCCTTGTTTATTTCTGGAATGCTTTAAATATGCATATTAGAAGCTATTTTTTGCTCACTGGAGTGATAGACAATACTGTCACAAGCAACCTCCATTTAGCAGGGAGATTTATATAGAAATCCCTTTCTCATGTCTCCTGTGAGTTTCATCCCATCATGTCTCTTCAATAAAATGTCAAAGCAGTAAGCTTAGAAAAGCGGAAACACTTGGTGTGGATATGCCAAAACATCAGCCGTGTTTGGAAACACTGTCAGTGTCTGGCCTGTGATAAAAACAAGCAGATCAAATACATTATTTGTTTGAAATTTCTGGGATTAAATAGGGCTGGGTTTTTTTTTCCCCCCAATAAGATTGATGTTCTCCAGGCAGATCATTGATATTCTTTATCTTGGTAGTGATTTCTTGTTTGCTTGTTTTGTTATTTACTTTTCTGTGCTGTGCAGAGTTAAAATCAAGGTACAAGGAAGTGCCATTCTGAAGTATTTCTGGCTCAGGTATTTGCTTCTTTCTCTTTCAGTTTTGGATGTGCTGTGGATTGGCACATATGTCTTTACTATTGTGTATGCAGCAGCTGATGGGACGCTGGAAACACCTCCAGAAGTGGTCATAGCCATATTGCCTGTAAGTGCCAGAAAGTCACTAAAACTTTTTGTTTTAGTGTTTTGTTGCTTGTTCTTGACTTATTACAATGGCAAGTTGCTTCTATTAGTCACATTAGTATTGTGTAGATTTTGAGTTTGGTACTATTGTAAATTATGGTTTTGGGGTTGGGGGATTGAGTGGAGGTAGTAGTATCCACTTGAATGCCAGTCAGTAACTTGTTCTCTGCTGAGATCAAATTATGACAGGAAGACTTCTGTTATCTGAAGTAAACAACTGGGAAGAAAACATAAACAAGGTAGGAGACACACACACACACAAAATATATATGAGGGCTCAACATCACTTAGGTTAAACAGATTTTTAGGCCTGATGGTATGCTTTTCCTTGGTATAAGGTTATTCATTGCTGGGGAGGTGGGGTTTGTGAGATTTAAATTCTCTGGTAGCCTCTTTGTTGTTCCTTTTGGAAGGAGGGTTTTGGTTTGTTTGCTTTGTTCTTTTTAAGTGGTCTTATGATGCCTATTCTCTCTTGAAGTCTGTAGCAGTTATTGGTGTACCCTGATGCAGTCTTGTTTATGGGAGATTACTTGATTTCTGTGGTGGAAGGTAAATTATCAATGTTTGCTTTACAGAAAAAGGAAGAGAAGCGACCAGAGAAGTTTGTCAACTTCATGGAGCCTTGCTATGGGAGCTGCACAGAGAGACAGCATCATTACTTCCTCAACTATGTTGAGGAATGGTAAGTGGCAGGAATCATGGCAAAGTTTTTCTCGTGTTTTTCATGTTTGAGTGGTCTTTATGTTATGTTCCTCCTTTTTGTAAGGTACGTAATACCTGAGCCTGAGAGAAATAGACTATCTTGTATTGTCTTGTATATATGTCTATATTGTCTTGTAAATGTTTTGTGAAAGTACAGCTAATTTCTCCTACAGGCTTTATCTCGGTGCCAACATACTCATTTATCTTGTTATACATTGGTTGAAGCACAACTTTTTTGTCTTCTGTGTGTGAAGAAGCTGTCCCTAACTTCTTAACTACTTAGCTTGAACCGTCATTACTTATGATGATAAAGTGTCAAATCATTGGAAGGCAAAGGGATTCAGCCCATGGTGATTAGCTTTAAATAAAAAAACCCCAAAGCCCCATCAAAACAAAATGAATGTTCTATAGTGATGTAGCCAGTCTTGTTTCCCTTAGGAGGAAGTTAAATACATCCAAAGATGTTTTCATCTTAGGAAGAAAAGTCAGTTTAAAGTCTTATAACCCTATTGCTAGTTTTTAATTTGTACAGATTATAAGGTGGAGCTGGGGCCCTTATTGGTTTTGACCTGTTTGTGTCTGTGCTTACAGGGATCTGGTTCTGGCAGCTTCAGCAGCTTCCACAGAAGTCAGCATTCTTGCCAGGCAAGGGGATCAGGTAATATTTTTATTCCTGTTGCATTTGTGCCTGTGCACCTCCTCTTTCTTGAAAATCTATGCAAGTATAACCTATATAAGCCCTGAAGTACAATAAAATGGTATTTTTTTTAGGAACAAAATAAAAAAACCCTTTCCTTTTGCATCTGAGTTGTACTGAATCTCAAGATAAACATAATTCTTAGTTGAACAAGTGATCAGAGTGGCACAAAAGAGAAAGGGCAAACAGAAGCAGTGTGTTGTGAACCAAGTACCAGAAGTCATGGCTGTTCAGCCTGGAGAAGAGAAGGCTGCGTGGAGACCTCATAGCAGCCTTCCAGTGTCTGGAGGGGGCCTATAGGGATGCTGGGGAGGGACTCTTCATTAGGGACTGTAGTGATTGGACAAGGGGTAATGGGTTCAGACATAGACAGGGGAAGTTTAGATTGGATATGAGGAAGAAATTCTTTACTGTAAGGGTGGTGAGGCACTGGAATGGATTGCCCA
>JARCZZ010045477.1:0-15029 GCA_030323915.1 Brotogeris chrysoptera
CTTGTATTATTACTGGTGGTAGCAGTAGTGATTTGTGTTATACCTTAGTTACTAAACTGCTCTTATCTCAACTTGTGCGAGTTGCATTCTTTTGATTCTCCTCCCCATCCCCCCGGAACTGAGGGAAGAAAGAGCGGGGAGTGAGTGAGTGAGAAAACTGCGTGGTTCTGGATTTAAACCACGACAGTGCCCTTCAACGATCATTTAGTCCAACACTCCTGCAACGAGCAGGGACATCTTCAACTAGAACAGGATGCCCAGAACAACATCCAGCCTGGCCTCGAACATCTCCAGGACGGTGTATCTACAACCTCTCTGGGTCCAGCCAGGACTGTCACAAGAGATGTTCTGTGGCTTTCAGCATCAAGTCCCGCAAAACGCATGTGGGACTAGAAGGAACTTTCAAAAGCTGCCAGTAAGACATCGGTTATTTTTCAATTTCCAAACAAGTAAAGGGATACAGTGAGAAAGAGAAGACTTCATTCTAGTACCTCGTTAAAAAAAGCCCAGACTTGAGAGAGCTTATAAGCTTAGGTGCCTGAATTAAAAAAGCTTGCCAATTACAACACACAAATAATTAAAAGGTTCTAATGTAAGCAAACACAACGGTAGTGGGAAAGTCTCTAAATGAAAAGGGCATGGTCCTCAAACAGGTGACAAGTTACATGAGAGACACAAGCAGAGCTTGAAGAAAAGCAGCTGACAAATGGCAAAACAGACACCACCAAGAGAGGAAACAACTCTGCAAGCTGCCCAAAAGCCATTTAGCTTAAAAAGAAACTAAAACCAAAAAAAAATTAAAAAGATATTTACAAGCTTACATATTTCCCCATGATTTTGTACCAAAACAAAGAAGAAGTTAAAATCTGCAAAACATGGGAATGCTTTCTCAGTCATAACCTAAGATTTCTGGAATACAACGAAGTACACAGTATTGAGTCCTCTAACCAGGCCATTCATACCTGTGCACTTGGGAAAGTGTTTTTATTAAAGAAGAAGCAAAAAAGTACATTTCCAACACCCACAGCCCCAGGAGAAATTTCTGTTTCAAAGCAGTCAACTTTCAGAGGAATAAAATGAAACCAAACAGAAGAGGAAAGTGGAGTAGGAGTCTGTTCGCACCATCTCCTCCTCTTCTGAAGAGGATGAAGAATGCCATGTGCCTGTGTATACCCAGCCTTTTCTGTTTATTTTAAAGCACCCTCAAAGTATTCACCTGAATGTAAATTAATACTATTTTTGATTTCCACATAGCACTTTTTTTTTTCTGGCTTTATCCCCAGTAAAAACACAACTAAATTCAACTTTTTCAACTGAAATTCTACTGAAATTCAGAAAGAGTAATTTTTTGTCTAAGAATAAGAACAGGAGTTTTCAGAACAGGTATCTGGCTTTGCTTGAAGTCATACAACTGTGAGAACAGCTATCACAAACTTTAAACATACAAACTCAAGCCTAGTATTTACTATTCACCAGAAGTAATAGATGGCATTAAATATAACCACACAACTCACTATCCAAAACTCTTGTATCTTGGACTTAGACCCTAATGTCAAGTGAACCCCCCCGTTTTTATTAAAAGGAGCCCTCTGGACTATTGGGGTACGAAAGGAGTGAAATGATGACACATCAGCAAGGAACCACAGAGGCATATAATGCCACTCTGCCATGTGCATGAATTTCAATGAATTCTGCCTAGACCAAGGTAAAATATGTCAACTAACTTGAAAGAGCTATGGATCATGCCTTGAAAACACTAATGCCTCCCTGAAAAGCTTTTAATGCATACTATGATTATTCTGTCTACATATGCTTACTGTAAAGCTTAAAAATATGTTTTCACCTGATGGGCAAAGAAGCTTCAGTCAAGGATATTTTAAGCAAAATTTGCATTTGCTTGACACCTAAACTTTGATAAGCTTGACTGTTGCCAATTAGCTGATAACAGAAGCATTTTAAAAGAGATGTTGTGCAGGGTATAATTTTGTCCAGCAAGAATCCTCCAGTTAAAGTAATTCAGAAACCTACCATAAATAAAAACATCAAGTCAAAGCTGTGCATCTCAGCATAAAGACAATTAGGATTTGCATACCAGTATTTCTGCTGCCTTAAAAGAGAGTGTTTTACATACATAAATCTGTGTCATGCGATGTTTCCAAAGTTAACCGACTTGCACTCCAGCCTTCAGGCTGCTCCACATCATCTGTTCTCCGGATTTCACTTCTATCCAGCCTGCAGAGAGTTACATTAAAACCTTGGGCACTCAGTGTTGCCACCTCTCACAACAGCGCTGTTTCTGTTAGAGTCCCATCATCAGGTAACATCAGGTTTTAGGAAAACTCTCTTGCTGACTGCCTTCAATATGCTCCTGAATGTCATCCATTACAGCACAGAAAAGTAAAAGCACGTAGCCAACAACATTTTCAAAAGAATGAAAAACTGTGAAACCTAACTGGAAAATAAATAAATAAATAAATCAGTGCCTTCTTTAATTGCAAGGGTAGAAAACAGATTACAAAATTTCACTGTGATTTTCAAATGCTTGGAACTGATGATGTTACTGAATACATGCAAAACCAGTCTATAATTAAACAGGCGAGACTGCACAAAGCCTGCATCAGACCACTTAAGTTATCACAATGTCCTACTCAGGACATTTTGAATCAATCTGTCCTTGACACCATCTTAGGATCCAATTATTCCTTCACAGCACTTCACTGGAATCTCAACAATTGACTCAAAACATTACTTAACATCTCATTCATCTTAAAGCCTAAACCCACAGATTCTGCACCACATTCACCAGGAAAACTATGATGTTGTTGCTCAGTAGGCTAAAACAACCCCTCTACCAGAAGGCACAGCCCTGTAGCTATCTGCAGAAGGCAGCACAACACTGCATCTACTCCAGCTCACAGACCAGCATACTTGCCTGGAATATTCATCCAGGGAGGTGTAACCCACTGCAGCAAAGAAACAGGCTTACATTCCCTTTATTCACTTCTGAAAATTGGGATGGTAACACAGAACTGAAAGGTGGTATGGGCAAGATTACTCTAAAAGAAGCTTGTCAAATGTTCTGTTAATGGTCCATAGAACTCTCAGCTTATTCCAAGTTTTGAAGTCCTAAAGAAACCTTGTGATAAAGGGATCTAAAGCCAGCAGTACAACGAGAGTGCACGTATTTTAATGCTGCAAAAACGCAGCACTTTAGATGGTGCCTGTACTCAACCACGGTACACACTACAGCTGCTCTCCATTCTACCTGCAAGCTTGGCTGAGGTATGCTGGCACAATACAGCTCCTGACAACATTCATATTCAGCACAGCGTTAATGCAAGTAAACATTAAAAAAATCTGACAAGCCGCTGTTCGGAAGGCTGTGTTGCCAAATTATGAGTTACAAGCGCTCACAAAAAACAGCAAGAGATGCCATTTGCCAACCTGATGCAGGAAACAGGGAAAAGTATTTCCTTTTACTTGGCACGAAGCCCTGAGTTTGTACCATCATGAAAGTCATGACCCCGCTTATCCTGTTCAGCAGTAAAGCATCTCATCACCTCATCTTCACTTCAGACTCCCAGCTTTATACTACTTTGTGACTGTATTTTCTCCTTTTCTTTTTTTTCAATAATAAAAAAGGATGAAGAATTCACCGGAAGTTTCAACTTTACATAGTTTTACACACAATAATTGTGACTCATAGTACTAGCTTTTCCCTATTAATTATAGTTGACCACCCATTAACCAGAACTTGGCACATCACGCAGCCCCCAAGTGAACGGAAGGAGTTACCACCCCACCTACTGCACACTTAACTCGCATGTAACTTCCACCAGAGAGCAATGTGAGTTTCACTTAGCTGGTGAAACTGACCTAACATTCGCTCCAGCCAAATATTTTCTACTCTTGCATATGTTGACTTAACAGCACCCCAACTGCTGAAGTGCAATCACCAGCGAACAGCAGCAGTCTTTATCTCCTAACATGGGGAAAAACAAGACTGAAGTCTGCCCTGAACTCATAAAATCAGTCAGAAATACATTGCCACAACAGCCACCCCTACATTACTCCGACTTGCTACTTGGATTATGATGCTACACTGCTACCCCACACATGAGCCAACAGCCCCCTGGTGAGAAGCTGAAATGACAAGTGCCTATCTGCTGCTAAAGACCATCGCATCATTACATTGGTAACACACACAGAGCAAACCTTCATTGAGAACCAGCACAACCTTCCCCACTCTTACATAATCACACTGGTTATGACAAAAGAATTAGAAAGTGAAAGCACTCAGGATGCTTTCGTTTCCCAGGAAAGCTGCTCCCACATACGTGGCTTTCCTGATCAGTGAAAGCAGAAAAGACTTTCCTGCCTCAGTCCACGTCCTGGCGACACACACAGAGAGTTTTAAGAGCTCTGTTCCGTAAGAAGTACAAGAACTCAGTAATAAAGAAAGCCAAACAAACAAAACCAGAAAGTCAGACCTTTGAAGGAATTCAGTCCTACGTGAAAACATGTTAAGTGAAGACACAGCTCTTAAGCTTTCTGTTTACCTTTTACGCTAAGGACTATCAGGAATGTCACATTTGGCTCTTAGCTTTTGCCAGATGACCGGCCAGGAATTGTTTGGCATTGCAAATCATCAGCTTCATTACTGCAAGCTGCAATAAAACATTCGGGAACCCTACAAGCACCCATGGGCACCTCTATAATTCCCCCCATCACTGGCACCACCAGCAACAGCTGGGATGGGGTGACTGATGTAGCACCCCAAACAATTCCCGGTACAGATGAGGGTTAGAAACCGCCCAGACAGCTCTGCAAAGATCTCAGCCCAGCCTGAAAAGGCAGCCTCCAAGTATGCCCGGGCGCAAGGCTGATTTGACAATCCGGCCAGTGCACCCCACCAGCATCCAGGACCCCTCCCAACCCAACCACTCACCGCACTGAAGTTATGGAGCCAGCTCCTTGCTGACTGAACAATCGGACCGTTGACACACGGGGAGATTTTTCAGCCAGATAGAAGATTTAACCAAAAGCGGAACACAAATCACACCTTTCATTCTAGCTATCATTCCCCTTCAGGTTGAGAAGTCCATGAACAGCAACCACATTCACAGGATTACTGATGCTGCTTCCTGCCTTAACCTATCTTTTCAGGCATAAGAGTGCAAGGAAAGCAACCGTTCAATTATCTTCCCGCTTGTCTTAACAAAGCGTTTCTAAAACTGTGAAATATTTTTCTATTTCGAGACATGGCTTTGACCTTTTCAAGGAAGCTGATGGGTTTTGTCATCTTCTGTGGCTGTAGACCACTGCTGCTGTAGATACAGTGCTAGCCTAAAAAACTGGTTTTATTTAGGAGGTAGTTAAAGATATTTGTAAATAATATTACAAAAGGTTAACAGGAAAATGTATAAACTTTACATTTTCACATTCTGAAGCGGTATTTTTCTTTTAAGGCGTGAACCAAAAGATACTTAAATACGTTATTTCAGACAGATGCTCATGGCTGCACTAGAGCTGTCAACTCCTGCTACCGCAATTGAAATAATCACTGAACTTTTTTGAAGGGTTTACTAGAACGCAACAGGTTCTAAACTGCTATTAAAGGTTTTGGAAAGGTGCGTATTCATAGCATAGGGATAAAAAAAATCCACGATTCAGCAGGATTGCATACTGAAACATCCCCTCCCACCCCCAAAAAAAAAAACACCTACAACCAAAACCAACTACACCCCCACCCTCCCAGCAAAACCCATCAGAATGCTCACAAAACCAGAAGCATTCAGCATACCAGTCTGAGAAGGGCTTTCAAAATTACTCTGAAGCCCTGACCTTTGCACCTTGCTCTACCTTTCAGAAAACACAAACAAGAACCTACGTAGAAGGCATAACCAGAAGTAATACAAACTCCTTTTATGAACTCTTTTGGGTTTTTTAATACATGATGTGTAAATCTAAATAACTCCATAGCACTTCAAACAATCCTGCAAATTACTCAGTAGCTGGCGCAAACGCTTTCAGTAAATCAGTCTGGTTATTCTGCTCATCCTGGCCAAAAGACTTAATAAAGCTTTCAACAACCATACCAGCAAACCCAGGTACAACGCCCCACATTTAAGCCCACCTGCCTGCCACACATTTCAAACACAGCCCGTTCATAGGGAGATATGTAACCCATCCTCATTAGAGGAACCAGAGTGCACTTCTCAGGTACAGGACGACACTTGCATGCTGCTCACAGGCAAGAGAGGCTCTGGCTATGCAATGAGAGCCAGAGCCTGAAGCCTCCTGATTCCACCAGGCACACGGTCAGTCAGGCAACCTTGAACTTAACTGACTGAAACACAAAGATTTCAGAGGCTGAACCCTTAGAAGGTTGCCACCCGCCGAGATGAAAAAGAAAATAAAAACGAGCACAACTCCTAAAATACCTTCCTTGCATACCGAGTCCTCAGTAGGTATTCTTTGTGATCGCCTCCTGCCACTCAGGACTGCACCAACATCCCTACTTCAACTGTTGGAGACGTATGACTATCACATTTTGTATGAGCAGCTACCACAGCATTAAGCAGCAGCTATTGCTTTCAGGAAAGAAAAGCGGTAAGTACCACGCAAGCTAAATCTTTCAGCATGAAACACGTCAAATACATGGTATGAGCAGAGCAGAAGCACACACGAGCTAGTACAATTTCCTCCTTACTACCCCGAAAAAGAGCAAGGGAGAAGTAAGCAGCGTTAGACCATGCTTTAAGGCAGGTATTATTTCAAGTGGCAAATATCCCTAAAGGTCTGTACTGCTTCAAAGGAAACAAAACAAGCTGAGCTGACACACCTAACTTTATTCTACTATTCCTGTGATTACACTGCCAATATGCTGCTGAATCACAGGTCTGCAATAAGGGTGGGTGTGGAAAATTGAGACAGATAAACCAGACTTTAAATCCACGTGTCAACCAGCACTTGGATTGTCTCTTTCCAGAAGCAGCAGAACTTGATAACATACTGTTGCCAATTAGCTGATAATGACTACTGGTGCTGAACCCAGGACACAAAGACTGCTGAGAGGCCAGCTAAGCGTCACCCTTTAAAACCCAGCTTCTTCAACCTGCTGTTCCAAGATGACCATCATGATAATTATTAGAGCTGAGACACTGCTGAAACATGTATGACCTCTCTCCATCGCTTCTTTCAATTACAAGCTAAATCAGCATCCACTCCAGCCCGTTAACCCACCAAGTTAAGGGACACGGGCCGAGGGAAGGGTCTGCGCAGTACAAGGGGCAGCCTGGGACAGCTTTTCTCTGGGAGGAAGATCGACATACAAGTGCACCGGGGCAAGCTGCCCCCAAGGAACCCTGCAACACACATGCGTTAGCTCTTCAGCAGCAAAATGCCTGACAAAAAGGGTTTTACTGGGCAGAAATACAGACCGGACACAATGAGAAACTATTTTGGTTTTTTAACTTCCCAGAACATTTACTTTTATTCACATGCTTTAGTCTTAATACGAACATCATGGATAACCTAGAGACACCTAATGACGTTAGAGCAGCACACCAGAGCTGTGAGCAATGAGAGAAACATGATTAAGTACTTGCTCAAGGAGATAAATTACAAGTTTTATCTAGGAGTCAAGATGACCAGTAAACATGAAAGAAAAAATTTCTTTTGACCCAAAACAGATGCTTTAACTACACAATGAACTAAAGATCGCTGCAGCGGGAAACGGGCTGTTTGTAGTTAGAGCATTTATTAATACAAACCTACAACTCCAAGTACTGCTGAAGTTTGACACATACTTCCTGTATGACAGTAAAAAAACACGTGATGAACAATGCTGGGAACCGCAGTTCTGCATAAGGTATGCTGATGACTCAAGCATCTCTTGGAAATCCAGTGTATTTCTTTCTGCTTGTATGTGGTTTCTTCACACTAACAGAAAACAATCATAACAAACTTTGAGGTCTCCAGAACAAACTCATTATTTGTGAAGCATGGGATTTTCTCCTTTTGAGGGAAGATGACGGTATGGTAACCTCTCCACCTTTCAACCATGCATCAGCCACTCTACCTTGACAATTCTTCTTCTTACATGCAAATAAGCCAAACAACGCTAAAGTTTGTCACCTAGTTAGCTATACTGTAGTCTCACTAGGCAATGAGATACTCGCTTTGGAGTTAGATAATATTTTGTTTTGCAAAACATTCTCAAGATTGGTCTCCCTTCCTCTCTCACTTCCTCATACCCCTCCTCCCCCCCAAACAAAAACTAGGGATAAAATAGGCAACCAAGGAGTTTCAGATGTCATAGTAAGATGATTCAACAGAAATGAAAAAGAAAACCCCTTCCTTGAAAAAAGCCTTGTTGTTTTATACAGTTTCTCTAGATACACAGCTAAGTAACCATCATCCATAGACACCGATTACAAGTTTAGAGTTATTGCTAATTTCCTTTATCACTGCAGTATGGATTACTAGGTGACCTAGCACAAACGATCTCCAACCACCCTTTAGGCTCATCCTCAGTTTGAAACTAAAGTAATGATGAACTACTGACCTGCAAGCAGCAATTTAGCTAAAATGGTAATATTTCCTCTTCGAGATTATTGACAGCACAACAGGCATCTCTGACCAGCGTCTACCAAGTATTAAATAACAGAGTATCTGATGTGATCATTAAGGGACATTTAAGTAAATCATCAACAACAGGCTTTGTAAAAGGTAACACTGCTTACTAAAGCTGACAGGTGCACAGCAGCAACCAATGAAGTTGTTAAACACAGAAGACACACACATAGCATGGGACAGGGCAACAAAACTCTGCTACTCCACCCTGTTAGCACACACTGACTGAAAACACCGACTGAGGAACCAGGGGATAAAATTAGTGTGTTCAACCCCTGCCTTCCTGCCGAAGGGGTCGCAATCAGTGCTAACTACTTCGAACTACGACAGCAGTTTGGTGAGGCATGCCTCTTCCTCCAAACGAGCTTCTTCAGCCTTAAGTTGTACCACTTTAACCAATTATACCTTAATCACTGCATTCCCACTGTCCGCACTTACAGCTGGAGCCATTTAGCTTCAGCGCAGGCTATATGAAAGCACATTTACCTCTATCCTCTTGTAAAAGCATCACAGGTCATAAAAGTATACATATATATAGGGAAGAAGAGGCAGTCATACGACTAACCAGAACAGTTGCATTAATCAGCAACGGCTACCTTTAAAAAACGAAAGATAATTTTAATAGTTCTGTGATTTAACTTTAGGTTTCTTTCTCTCGCCAGTTCAGTTCACTTTAAGTAAAAAAAAAAAAAACAGCTTTAGAAGGTGTCCTAAAAAAAAAAAAAGGCCGGAGAAACGTTTTCCAGCAGCTCCCGGTGCTCAGAGTCACAAACGCTGCCATTAGCTGAACCCCGTTTCGCGACCCCAGTTAACGCGAGCCCCTAAACGCAGCGATTCCTCACCCCATCAGGTAGAGCGCGGAGGAGAGCCGTGTGTCACTCGCCAGAAATAGCCTTCACCTTTGGCAGGCGCGGATGCCTCCGCACGAGGGTTCCACGCCGTGCATGGGCAGCGCTCACCCCCCGGCACACGGCACACACCGCGGCTCGGGGCTCAGGCAGTATCCCCCCCCCTCCCCTTCGCCCTACCGGGCAGCTCAGTGCAACAGACCTGCCCGGGGCTGCCCTCCCTCCCGCGGAGCGGTAGGACACAGAACGGGAGAAGACCGAACCCGGTTCAAGAGCTGACCCGAACCCCGGGGCGGCGGAGGGCCCCCCGCTATCCGGCTGCGGCCCCGCGGCGGCTTCGAGGTCACGCCAGCCCGGGGATGAAGCGGCGGGGACCGGGGGAGGCCGCGGCGCGGAGAAGGCCGCTCCCCCCCCCCCTCCCCGTCTCCCATCCCCATGCCCCCGGCCGGGAGCAGCTTCCCGCAGGGCCGGCAGGCAGCGGGGGACGGGGAGGCTGCAGCCCCGCTGCAGGGCGGGCGGAGGGGGGGAAAGTTGGCGGCGGGGCGGGGACCGCGTAAGAAAGAGCGGCCGCAGCTCCGGGAAAGGACAGGGGCCAGGGCCCGGCGAGCAGGGACGAGCGGTCGGTTGCCAGGCCGGGCCCCGGCACAGCCGGGCGGGCAACGCGGAGCCGCGGCGGTGTCTCTCTCCCTCTCTCTCACTCACCTTGGCGGCCCCGCCGGGCTGCAGCACGTTCTGTTCCACCGTCATGGCCCCCACACGGCTCCCGGCTGCGCCCCGGGCTCGGCGGGCGGAGGCGGTGGTGCCGTGCGGCAGCGGCTGGGCCGGGCCCGGGCTGGGCGAGCAGAGTGGGAGGCGGCGGAGGAGGAGGAGGAAGAGGAGGAGGAGCAGGAGGGGGAGCCCGAGTCACCGCCGGGCGGGCGGGCATGGGGCAGCGCGGCTCCGCTCAGGCCCCGCTGTCACTCCCAGCGCGGCCGCCCCTGCCGCCGCCCAGCGTGCCCGGAGCGCCGATTGTGCCGCCAGCCCCGCCCTCGGCACGGCCACGGCCACGGCCACGGCCACGGCCACGGCCACAGCGGCCGCTCGGCAGCGGTTCCTCGGCGGCGGAGCACCGCCGCAGCCACCGCCGCCCCCTCTGCCCGTTCCCGCCGTATATCGCGCCGGCCGCCTCCATCTTGGCGGGGTAGCGCGGGCCGAGCGGGAGCAACCCGGGCCCTTGGGCCGCCCCGCGCCCCCCGGGAATCAGCCCTCGTCCTCCGCTGGGTACAACCGTCCCTTCTCCCCTCCAAGGAGCAGCTCTCCGCGGAGCTTTCCCCGCTCTGCAGCGGCCGCCCCGGGGCTGGGGGGGGGGGGGGGAAGAAGCAACGGCCTGGCCGGGGGAGCGGCGAATCCCAAAGCGCCTCGGTCCCGCCGGGGCCCGGCCGCGGGCTCTCTCCCTGCCGTGCCGGAGCGGGTGTCCCGGCCTGCGGTCCGACAGCCCCCGGCGTGCCTTGGCGGCAGGAACCCGTCGCTTCCCGGGGGTCTGGAGGAAACTGTTGGGCAGTTCCAGCGCTGCCTGCTCACGCCGGCGCCGAACGGCGCTCGAAGTTGTGGGTCTTCCCCTCCCCGCTTAGGTTTAGCTGGGAGAGCAGGGAGGTGATGGCATTCTGCATGCAGCTTAAACGGGAACGTCCTTAACTGTTTCACTGCTGATTACAGCGTAAGGAGGGTTTCGGGCCTCGGCAAGCCGCGCTGAATTTTGGAACCGCAGGTAAAGGGTAGGAGGAAAGCCACCGCCACTCCCATCACTCCGCTCCGTGGCTTCAAGGGCAGGGAAGGAAAGGACTCTGCTTTGGGCATCGCTATAAGCAGGGGAAACCCAACGCGGTAGAGGCCCGGGGGGGGTGAGGTCTGTGCCGCCCAGAACGCGTTTGGACGGAAGGAGGTGAATGGCAGCCGAGGAGCCCACCGGCACCTTTTGAGTGCCTGCACGGTGGGTACGAACTGCAGCTCAGTTACATGTCCCCAACCGGTGAAGCTCGGTCTGGAGAGAGGTTGCGGGTTCTGATGGGTCCAAGTACCTAAAACCCGCGCGCTGGGTGCCTGATGCGACCTAATGAACTGTGACTACTGTTCGAACAGAGCCTGAGCATTTACGACTCTAATTCAGCTCCCCCCCTCGCCCCGCAGTAGAGCATCAATCTTTCTGAACCTGAGATTATCAAGTAATAACACCACTGGAAGAGACTGGGCTTAAAGTGCAACGCAAGCACGGCTTGTTGGAACCTACAAACACTGCCTTATTGCACTGCAGCTTCTGTATGCGGTTTGATCGATATTTGCCCTTCTCGTGTTTGTTGCTCGTAGATTGTTATCAGTTCCGATGTTTTTTGTCTTCTGTGCTGCGGTATGCAAGGCGGATTTTAAAATTAATATTCCCAAAGGATTTATCATGCTAAAGACAAGAAACTATTCAGATAATGCAGCGAGATCAGAAATGGCTTGCAAATTACTTTTCTGGGGATAAGAGCAGAAATTGCCTCTGCTCAAACTGATGGCTACGTGTAAGAAAGGTAACAGGAGCAGTCGGAGGGGTTTTAAGGAAAACTTTTCTGTAGGGCTTGCCGTGCTGCAGTCCTAGGCCAGTTCCTCTTGTCCTCTTCCAATACAGAGTCATGTTCTTTCTAATCTGATTTTACAGCTTCCACACTGTGTTCTTGACATATGCTGCTCTATTTGTGTGCAGATAGTTTTCATCGAAGCTACTCATTGTTCACATTGATAATGTTTGCTTCAGTGCAGCATTTAAAAAACCATACGTTCATCTTGCAGTTATTTTTTCAAGTCCTCTCTGTTTCATTTAACTCGATAAAATGGGTTCCCTGACTGATAGAGCGTGTCCAAAAAGGTGCTGGAAAGAAATTTTACTCTTTGTCCGATTCATTTCAAATCAGGATAAGATGACAAAGTATAATCTTGCACTAAATTCTGTTCCTCCTCCACCCCCCGCCAAAAAAAGAAATATCACTTTTAAGGGCTTCCTCACTTCCCCTTCCTCACTTTCCTTAAAATAAAAAAAATAAAAAAAAAAGCTGAGCAATTCACTCCCAAGGATTCATCACAGAAATCCTGACATAATCTGAACCATAGCCATGCAAATTAGGATTCCGTCGTACATACGGTGTTGCTGGAAACCAGACGGAACAGAGTTTCATGTTCCGTTTGCAGCACAAGCTCTATATGAAGTACACTGAGCACAAGACTGGAATCTGTACCTCATCAGAAAACGTGATTTTGTCAGGCCTACAATTTAGAAAGAGCTCCTCACTTGGTTGCATTAGTATTCCTTGCTGTCTGTAATACTGTAAGAAACTACTGTTTCAGGAGAAATCGCTTGGTTTCACCCTTCCTTCCTTTTCTGCCTTCAACTCCCATTGACTGGAGCCCAGATGAGTTTTGTTCGAACCTAGCAAAGACTTCAGCATAACAACTCAAATCTAAAAGCTGTCACACCTGCACTGGTACGGCACAAAAAGAACCATACAGGAGACTTGCTTTTTTCCCCACTTCCGTCGTATCATTTAACCTCTTACAGAGCAGTACCTGCAAGTATTATTTCTGAGACACGCTCCCTTAACAAAGAGCCCCCAGGCTCAGATTTCCGAGCTCCTGTTGCTAGTGATCCTTTAGCTGTCACACTTCCAGAGCTGCAACTATCTCCCTTCTCGTCTTCTTGATGGTACTAGTGCACAGAAAGGGAAGTGTTCAGAGGCTGCATGATGACATTTGCTTACGAGTCTCAAGAGCTGAAATTTATTTCTCTTTTTCTTTCTTCTATCGTCCTGTTGCTTTCATGGTTGGTTGCAGGTTGGGCAATGTACCTTAATGTACCTTTAATGTATTAAATTGCATAAGGCATAGCTATACGTATTTTTCCAGAAGCCTATCATATTTCCCCTTAGTCGCTCCGTACCTTTTAATGATATTCCAGGGTTTGAGTGTTAAACATTTGGCAATGCCTTACACAACCTCTGCCTTCAGGCGCTTGGTCCCCTCAGCAAGGTTACCCCTGTTTGCATGGTCTCCTCTCCGGCAGGGCTGGGGCAGAGATCCACCTGAACTACACCCTGAACTCCTCCTCCCTAAAGATGTTGTTTTCTTCCGCAGATGAGTTCCCCAAAATGGTTCATTGGCTGGCTGAGTGAACAGCCGTGCAGGCCCGAAAGAGAGGGTGACACAGGCTCAGCGATGGTCCCTGCTGAGCTCTGTTTCACCTGTTTCTGAAATCAGCAAGTGATGGTGTCTTTCCAAGCTGCAGCCTGCCCGTTTGATGCAAACCCTCTTCCTGCTCACTAGGCTCCTTGCCTTCCCATTTTTGTAAGGAACAAATAAAATGCCAGTCAACCACAAAACACTTTAGCACATGTTTTATTGTATGCAGAGATCATGTACAACAAGAAATAGCTCATCATTTCCCTCCGCTTTCAATAGGCTTGTTTTTGTCTTTAATTAAGGGCACCATTTATTTAGGCCTTTAGTTATACTGTGGTTGCATTTGTTACAGCTGGGGAAGTACAAGTCAGGACTTCTTGGTCTTCTTTTCCCAAACGTGTAACCTGCTGTGTTTGCCAGCAAACTGCTTTAAAAAAGTGCTGTATATGCTACACGTGCACAGCTTCTGAGAGGAGTTCCTCTAGATTTCGCATTCCTATGATCCATTTTGGAGCACTTTTCACTTAGGTGTTTTTGCTTTGCAGTAAATAGTTCCGCCACCTGAAACAAACCCACTGCCACTCAAGAAGCTTTTAAAGCACGACACCTTTTAAATCATAATTTGGCAATTACTCTCTACGTCATTGGTAACCATTCAAACATTGCTTCCTCAATTGCAAAATCTTAGGTTGGTTGTTCCCCAAGGGAACCAAACCAAAAACTAATTGAAGTTGTAGCTTAGGAAAGACAGCGATCAATGTCTGAAAGCCTTTTGAAAATCTAAAAGTAAAACTGAAATGATGTGAATACAGCTTTTGTTGCTGTACAAAACACAGCTTCATATGCCATTGTTTATATTGTCACATTGAAGGTTCCTCACCTTCCACTCGCTGCCTGACAGCAGATGCCTATCCATACGCCTTCTAAAAGTCGACTGCTACATGCAGAATAAAACTTCTGAGATTTAGAGTACTGAGTGATGTAACCACAGCAGAATTCCACAGAAACGATGGCTTCTCTGAGACCTAGGTTCATGTGTCTTACATTTAACATTAGCCATCTTCACATTTTATTCACTTTCTTGACCACACTTGTGCATTGATCATATATATTTCACACAGCTTTTCTCAGAGGAAAAAAAACCTTTCCTATGTGGCTGAAGGTAATTTAGAGCTTCAACAATTAATACAAGTTATAGAATCATAGAATAGTTAGGTTTGAAAAGAACCTTAAGATCATCCAGTTCCAACTCCCCTGCCATAGGCAGGGACACCTCACACTAAACCATGTCACCCAAGGCTCTGCCCAGTCTGGTCTTGAACAGCACCAGGGATGGAGCATTCACAACTTCCCTGG
>JARCZZ010045478.1:5494-17805 GCA_030323915.1 Brotogeris chrysoptera
AACTGACCAAAGAGGTTATTCCATACCACAGCATGTCATGCCCAGGATGTGAAAATGGAGAGCAGAGACCGGGAAGGGTGGGGGTTTGCTGTTGGGGGTGCACTGGCTGGGTCGGGCTTGGCGAGCAGCTGTATTCTCTTTCTTTGTATTTCTCTTGTATTATTACTGGTGGTAGCAGCAGCGATTTGTGTTATGCCTTAGTTACTAAACTGTTCTTATCTCAACCAGTGGGAGTTGCATTCTTTCGATTCTCCTCCCCATCCCCCCGGGAGCTGGGGAAAGAAATAGGGGGGAGTGAGGGACAGAACTGATTGAATTATACTGGCTTAAACCACGACACAGAACAGCAGTGAATGTCTTTCCACCCTGGTGCTCTACAATGCTACTATTTCCTGCGGTTTCTTGATGAGTTTCAACTGCATTATCTACAGTAACTATTTATGTGTGTTTGATTAAATTTATAAATAGACCATCAGAAAATAAAGTAACAGGAAATAGTGGGGAAAACAACAAGAATGAAAAAATGAAGGACTTTTTAGGATGACTAAAGATACATTGTCATGGCTAAAGTAAAAATAAAAGTGAAACCAAGCAAATTGGTAAAACTCTTCCTCAGAGGCACATGATTAACATCTCCCTTTCTAAATGACTGCTAAGTAAAAGGCGCAAGTGTTGGGTTTACCCTATCACAGGATTTTTTTTTTCTGTATTCTGGTTAGTTGTACTACTTGTAATCACATTTAATCTGTCAATAGCAATGTAGTATGTGTGCTTTTTCCAATGGGAACTCCTAACCCTTGTTAGCTTTTGTAGTAATGTGGCCACCTGGCAACATGAGTACAGACATGACTGATGTACCATGGTAATCATGAAGGCCTGCTAAGAACTGATAAAAAATTGCTCCATCCCCAGTTCTTGCACATAATTATTTACTGTCTGTGTGGTTTTCAAGTGGGACACACGGACAGGAAGTCTTGAAACTTCTCCAAGAGGTGAATAAGATGTGGCTGTGTGAAGAATTGAGAGAAATTAAACAAAAGGAAAATCAGCAACTAAGAATGTCAGAAGCAGATTAGATCAGATGCTTTGTTTTAGTCAGAAAAAGAAGATTAAGATTGTTTGTTTCCTATGTTCGATGTTTTTCTTTTGTTCCTGCATAATTATTTCTCATGTCAAATGGCCGAACTAGGAAAGCCTAATCCATAACTGAAAAGGAAACCTCAGAAAACATGTTTTGTTTCAAGAAGGAAAAAAGAACTGAAATTTTGGACTGATAATTTTTTAGAATGACTGTGTCTACTATTGATTTATTTTTTCCTCTTTTTTTATATTGATGAAAATCTAGAGGGGATGCCTCAGTGGAATTAACAAGACCCATTCTCAGAGCTGAGGTCTGGTAGCTGACAGCAACTGTGAAGGTCCAAATGCCTTTACAGAGCACAAGGAGGATTCAGGGTTATCACAAGATGACTCAGCCCGGTTGAAGAGCACTTTATTGGTGCATGCACTTTCCACATATGCCATAAAATTTCATGGCAGTGCATTAACCGGCTGGTTTGGTGCCTTTTATTCCCAACAAGGACTTGGTGTTCTTTAGGTGGGCATCTGGAGCAGATCTTCATCCAAAAGAAATTCAGATTCTGTATATTGACAGCTCACTGTGGTGCACACCAACACACAGCGAACAGGGACAGCTGGGGAACTCACTCCACCACTGCTCTGAACTAAAACACAGATGTAGACACACTTTAACAACTTCACTGAAGTCTGGTCACACCTTGTCATGCAATTTCTGTGGGAGCTTGTTCTGGAGCCTTTGTTAGGAGACAAATCACAAATACAGCATTTATGATCTGGTCTGGGTGATATCCTATGTTGCAATTCTTCCTCACCTGCTCTAACAATGTAAAAAGTACTTGGTCTAAGTAGTTGTAATGCTTTCAGAAGGCATTTGGTCAGTGGCGCTAGAGTCTGGGTTTTCCTACATCTCAGGAAGGTTTGCACAATACACAAGTTACTGATAATTCCCTTAAGATGAAAGGATCACTTCTGAAAAGGGATAATTCACATTTCTGGTGCATCAAATTTTGACTTGTCAATACCACATAAGAACAAGTGTAATTTATTGTGAGGACCTTACTATAAAATTTGCTGGCTTTGCGAAATAAAAGCACACATTATTGTGGCTTAGATAAATGACTGAAAAGCTACCAGATTAAAATTACTTTTTGTCCCACACATTTGACTGCTACGGATGACCTAGGTGAGGCAGCTTCTAGGTACCAACCTCTTTGCCATCTGGCCTTTCAGAAGAGCAAAACCCCTGCATTTGCTTTGAAAGCAGCTCTGCCATACGGCAGCATAGTACCTATTTAAATTCTCAAGGCTGAAGTATACCCTTCAGTTTGCATGAGCATTCTTGAAACTGCTTCGCAGAAATCTGGCATTCGAATAACATCTATGCTGCCCATCTAAATGTGAGCCACAGGGGTTTTTTGCAATGTTCTGATCTCCCTCTAACAGATACTTTCTTTACATTCATTTGCCAAACATGCATAAGATTACATGTTCTCATGAATATATTTGACCTTTAAGTTGCTGAACACTATGCATGTTCAGTGACTAATGCAGCATGATTCCTTCATAAAGTGCTTTGATTTGGCCTGCAGTCAAAGCACCTGAATTACTTCTAACACTTTGGCTTGACAAGAAGATGTAATTGTATTAGTTTCTCAGTTTTTGCAAAAACACTTTAATTTAGGTCCAAATAATACTCAAATTTCAAGCAGCTAAATTCCCAGCTGAGACCTCCTGTATCATCCTGAGGATTAATTTTAGACAGAATGTCAGCTACTAATCAACACTAAGGATCAATTACTTGTAATTTTTCCAGACTGCTAAATGAATTGTTGCTTGATGAACTACCTCAAAAATATATTTCAATATGGTACTGTAAATTGCCTATAATGCCTTTAACAAAAGTTCACTTCTCTTTCTGCAGAGGCGTAATCAAAGCCAAAATTATGCGAGAGTGAAGAGTCAAAGTGCAGTAAATGTCATTGGCAACTAGTGGCTTTAAAGAAGGCATTTTCAAACACCTTGTAAGACCCAGTGTTTACCTTTGATGTCTCTTGCTGGGCTTCTAACCTTTTTGTGCAGAACCTGGCACCAGATGGTTCTTGGAAGTGCAGAACAAACTCTGCTCCTGTTGTGAGGAAAGAGTCAAGCGTGGCACCTATACGCCTGCAAGGAAATGTGAGAAAATATGCCAGTATGAGAATAATTGAACGGACTGGTTTACACCAAAGCAGAGACTTCTCCAACAGTAATCCATGCCAGATTGCAAGGAAGCTTTCATTAGCTTTCACCTTCTTTGAATTCTCAGAGGACCATTGCAAAATCCAAACCAATGAATGACAGAGAAACACAGGACAATCTTTCACACTGAATTAACAGTGTGAAAGATCTCAGGATCAAACTGCAGAGAACCATCAGATGCAAGACATGTCTATATATCTACCTGCACAGGAGCTATATAGGAATTGTATCGCTGGAAAATATTTGCCTTAGCAGCTGCAACCACACAAGCAACCTGTAATATATGAGCAGTGTTGATCTATACCATGTCTAGTGAGCTTTCTCCTAACCCTGACATTTAAAATACTAGAAACAGAAGGGAATTCATTTTGTCCCAGGCCACATTTCAACGGTATGCTGCTCAGCTGCTCTGACGGAGGTGACAGAGGCCAAAATTTGAGTGCCACTTTCCCTCAGAGGCAGCAGGTGCCATGCCAGGGACAGACAGAGCAAAGGACAGCAACAAAGGTATGTGCACAATGCCTGGAGGAAATGTCTGTTTGGGGAGCCTGGACTTACCAAAGGCAGCTGTCATGAGCCCAGTTGTAAGGAGACCTCCAGCCTCTCCAACACAGCAGCTGGTTTTGGAATTTCTGAGATAAAATAATTTCTCAGCATGGGTCATCTCAGGTCACTCATCACCAGCTACGCCCGGAATGTTGTCTATTTCTCTTTACTTACTTAGAGAGTGTTTTAGACACAAAATCGGCCAAACTTTGGACTTGTACCCTGACAACTGCTGTGGTCTGTAGAAAGGGTTTATTTTCTGATAAAAGATCACGTTTTCTGCAGCCATCGCTATTCTTCCTTACCCACAGAATTCAGTTACTAATTCTAAATGGCAGTACATATCATTCCAGAGCTAAAGGCAAATTGTCATTAAAGCAGAAGACTTTAGTAAAGACATTTTTGGCTTAGGGCTGGATCGTTCCAGTGACACAAGTACACATCAGTACAGGTGACTGCAGTTGTGCAAATTTATCTGGCTTTTTCCCTCTTCTTTTCTGCATCTCATTGAGAGAACGTTAAGTCCTGTAAAGAAGGCTGTGGTTTACTTTTAGGAGAGAAGGCAACCAAGCTCCAGGGCCTTGCTATGCTTGAATTAATGTGGCCTAATAAGCTGTCTGAATCTACCTGTTTTAATTGCGTAACCAGCTAAAAACACCCCTCTTTGATCATACAGATATATTTTGACAACTTTGATTCTTCTTTTCTCCCCTTCTCACCTATCAGTCTGTCACCAGCTGCTGTCATCTGTGAAATGCCAATGAAATAAGTTGCACTTGTGGTTTACTGGAACAATCTGGTAGCATCCACTCTGGAAAAAAAAAAAAAACATCAACAAGATGCACAGGCCCAGAACTGCGATGTTAGCTGACATAAAACTTCATGTGGTGAAAGAGCATAACCAAATAAACGTTGGTTACGGGAATGCTCTGGTGGGGACGGTTGTGTGGTTAACAATCCAGGAACAACCACCATGGACTGGCCCACCATTCTCCAAATGTGGCCAGCAACAGATGCAGAGGAAAACTAGACAGAAGGAGGAGAGATTTCCTCAGAAATATTTCCCTAGTTCACCAAGCTTGCAGCTTGGTAAATTCCCAAGCCCAGAGATGTTTCTTGAATTTAACAGCCCTTGACAATTTTTTGTTCTATGTATTTGTCCAGTTGTTTTCATAGCCATATAACTCAGCACCCTCAGTGCTCTGCGTCTCCAAAATTAGGAGAATATTTGTTCACCATTTCCATTACTAAGGAATCTGTAAAGTCCCAGTTCTCCCCATGGAAGAGCTGAGAACTTCACCCTTTCCTTCCAGAGGGGGCTCAATCCCAAAACCTCAAGGCTTCAGCTGATGTAAGATTTTTCTAAGTGTAATGAAATTCACAAAGTGCTTTATGTGTGAACTTTTTCTTTGAACATATTTAACACGGGAACTGGGGCTGGTGTCAAAGTTACTTCTTACAGAAGGATCAACTATTGTTTAATCTTCACATCAGTTTTCTCTACTGACACTTTATTCTAGACTCTCTAACCTTTCTAGACCTTAGGTTATATATGAAATAAATATAATGAAAATTACTTTTTGCTCTGTGTCATATTTATTTGCACACTTCTCATTTTACATATGCAGTCATGCTTGCATCCCCTGCTAAAAACTGGAATTCTGTATTATAAAGTAACAATGTGGCTGTTACAAAGTAAGAAACAGTGGTTGCCATTATATATTTTACTAAGAGGCCAATCTGTACCTCCACTCTCAAGCTATTGATACATCCTGGTAAAGGGCCTCACATGCCCATATAACCCAAAAGGAGCCTCTTCCTATAGCCTTAAGAGATGCTTATCCAGTTGGGGTGGGCATGAAGTCTTTGAATCTGCTGTTGCACTATTATAGATGATACATATATAGGGTATGTATATATGTCTTTAAGATATGTATAGATATATGAGGAGATACATATAGCTATTGTAGATAGATTAAGACAACATATGGATGACTTTAGAACCACAGAAAAATCTACTCTGGGCATGCAATGGGGAAGCCTGCACCTGAGTGTTCCCACCACCTACAGCCTCCAGCATTGAGCATGCACTTGTCCGAGAAGCTTAGAAGGCTGAAGCAAATTTATTGCTCCCAGTAACTGCTTCTGGCATGGCGCATCTGGTTGGATCTCATTTAGGAAGTACGTGATCAAGGTGAAAAAATTCATTGTTTCACCTATATCTGAACACAGAATTGTAACTTGCCATCATAATGCTGTACTAGTAAATTTTTCTTGGATATCATAACATACAGGAAGTTTTATGAATACACAGAAAATAGTTATTCCGCCATTCTCTCTTCCATATGAGGCGACAGTAACTATATAGCTGCAGAGCTGTCTGTGGTTTAATTTCCCTAATACAGTTTCAATATGAACTTCCAATTGCAATCTAAGTAGACCACTAATAATAAAATCTTATTTACTTGTGGTATCAACTACACTATAATTTTGCTAAATGATTTTTCTTAATTGTCTAGCTTTTTTCCATGAGTGCTGTTAATCTGCTTCCAGATCTTCATTTAGCTTCAGCAGTAGTCCACCCTCTCATACAAATGCAATGCTGGAACGTACCCGAGAACCTATCATACCCCACAGAAAATGTTTAAATATATGCAAAAAAAAAAAAAGGATTTTGAGTATTTTTAAATCAACATGTCTTAAGTGTTTACAATTTACTAACAATTAGGCTTGCAACTGTTTCAAACAAGACTGCAATCACTTCATGGCAGTGTGTAACCGGAATGGATTAGAAAACACATCCTGGCTTGAAGAAGTTGTCATTTAAATGCATCAAGCAATCAAAAGTGGCAAACAGCACTGCAAGCTGAAGTATTTTACTGATAAATTAGTGGCAGAGGCAAGACAATAGTCAACGTCTCCAGGGCCTCACTTCTGCCCCTATTTCTTGATCACTTTGCTCAATCTTGCACATGTACATTTTGGCCCTAGCCACATGGTATTTCTTTCCAGTGAACAAACATTTGCTTCACTTCCAGCAACAAACTTTCTTATACTTAATAAACCAGTTTATTAGAGCATGAAGGAAAATTGGTCATGACTTCAGACGCTGTACTGCTCGAATTAACAAGCCGGCTGTTGCCAGCACTAAACTTGGAAGTGCTAATGGTAATTAAAATGTATTTTCAAGTAAATCTGACAGTTTTAAGGTGGAGAAGTATTTGTTACTCATGTGAGTTTCCAGACTGTGTATTAAAATAAAGTGCTACTTTCTTCAGGAAGATGTCAGCTGTGGGAAAGAAATAATTATTAACTAATTATTAATGCTGTGTGACACAGAATTTGTTCTCCTACAGCAAGTTTATGGCTATATGTGTCCTCCAAACTCTTGTCATAAGAGAAGCCTGAAACTAGAATTTAACTGTATTTTGTTAACTTATTGTTATACTGTTGCTATACAGAAATATATGCAAAACAGTGCTGACATAAACTATCAGGAGATTTATTATCACTTCACAAAAGCCCATGTAGCCCACTCAGGCAATTTTTCCTCAGGTGCTTTTGGGTAAAATATATTAACAAAGTCCTCTAACGCTAGCTCAAATGGGACTGCTCCAAAATGTAATCTTCTTAGTTTTTCAACATATTCACACTATACAGTGTGGAAAATAAAGGAAGGATAAACATGCTTTGTTTTGCACTTCATTTTCTAATCCTGCTTCCTGGCTAATTCAATCTACTGGATCAGTGGGAGGGACACGGGATAGGTTAAAAAAATGTCGACTGCCACATCACCAGGGGATTTGAATTAATGATGCTCTTTTGCACAGAATGGAAGCATATGGACCACAGAGTGAAGCTCTACTTGGAAAATTACTGTCAAAACAGTACCATCTCTATTAACACAGCTGCTGACTTGTGCAGAAATCAGATTTTACTTGAGTTAACCTTCAAAAAGCAGTGTCAGAGTGACTGCTAATGAATACTCTCTTGCTACACCAACAGCGTTGCCTACGAACAGCTTACACAGGTCACACCTGTAGAACTCCACAAGTGTTACTGTATGATGTAAGAACCCATAGACTCCCTTACGATAATGCGAAGAAAGCAAGGTCATATTCATTCAACTTGACAATTGCTACCAAGATTCCATTTTCTTCCTGTAAAAAAGGAAAAGCACACTTGATAAAATACTCTTCATATAAATAATACAGGTTTCACAGTATGGGCTTACTGCTTAAGTTTGCCTGCATTGCAGTTCATTTCCAAGGCTGGAATTCTGTCTTCATATACAATCAGATATAGACGTTCCCTTCAAATACTTCTTCCACAGATGTTCTAGCTTGCTTCTCCATCAACTTCCACAGGAAACAGCAAGGATCTCTTTACCAGTCATTTCTTTACGTGCAAGCTATAGAATGTTTTATTTGAAGAGAACGTTAAAGGCTCAAAGTTATGCTCTAAGAATAACAGGTTGAAGCTAAAGCTTTATGTAGGCATTAAGTCCAATTGCCTCCAATAAGCAACGTTTGCTTCTGCAGCCCATGCCTGCTTCAGCAGGTGCCAGAAAAGTCATGAAGAATTCTGCTGAAACAAGATACTATTGACTTACACCATTAAAGTTACAATTTTTTGTCATCTTTGCTCATTTCTTTCACCTTTTTATGAGTCACTGAATTATTTCTAAATCCCAAACACACTTGAGTGACTAGCTCACAAACAACTGTGAAAAGAGGGACTCATACTGGGTTATTAAATTGATGACTGTAAATCTAAGTTTACACAGAAACCACTTTATAACTTATTTATGCATGCCTTTCTCAAACCATTGCTAAAGAGCAGGCATTGACCTGCAAATGGAAGGTACTCTATAGCCCGTTGCCAAAGAACTTGCCTTCTGAAGGCCTCAAAAAGATTTAGCTTTTAGCAACTAATGACCTGAGAATGAATTTGTCATAAGGAAATAATTTCTTACCTAAATCCCATTGCAATTCTAACTCAAAATGCCTTATTTTTTATAAGGTTTATAAAGCTGGAAATGCCTTTTGGCTTCATGTGACAGGAAGAAAAAATGGAGGAGTGAGAAGGCCCAGAAATGGCATAAGTAGGTCTGTTAAAGGGGTATGACTCTGCTTTGGAGAAAGAAAATATGCTGTTTGCAACAGAAGAATGTATAATGGGTAATAGAAGACCACTTGTGAGGAAAAACGAGCAATTGGCTGCATGTTGGGACGGGGTAGAGGTATTGGCACAGAAAAGCCTCTTCAGTCTTTTGGTGAAACACTAACTGGGCATGGCAAACTCTATATGGGCAAATATATGTCCCACATAGGACACTTTCTCCTGACACCCTGATAACACATACAAAATATTTTGGTGATTAATATAAAAACACACACCAAACTGTGTGTGGAAGCTCCCTCCACCTGAACTCTAGAACTTGTGCCAATAGTCTTTAGACTGATAAACCTCTTGTGGAAGATGCAAACAAACTGGTAGTAGAAGTCTTTCTTCCTTCATAAAATCCAGGGGAAGGAAATCAGAGTCCCATCTGTAAGACCTGCTCAAAGAAACAAGGCAGTCGCCTATTTTCTAGATCTTGGCAGAAAGGAACACAACTATTTTTGCTTTATACATCTCTGTGATCGAAGACAGGTATTTGGAAAAATCTTCTTCTATGGCAGGGGGAATAAATCTGTTCAAAAATCCAAGCAATAAATTAAAGGTTTCAAGGAGTTAATGATTTGTATGAAACAACCACTTTCTTTCCTACTTCATTGAATAAACACCAGTTACAGGCCACAGACATTGTACAGTTAAAATGTTACTGTGAAAACATAAAACCCAGTGTACATATTCAGTGATTTCCTTATATTAATTCATTAGCTTAACCCTTGCAGAACACCCCACCGACTGACTGGAATGTAGAAGACCACAAGGGGACGCTGAAGTTTGACAATCTTCTGTTTTCCTGGACAGAGGTCACAGTCCACAATAAGTAAAGTAACAATGAGAAAAAGTGTGCCAGGGAGTAAGAAGATTAGGGCTGTCCCATGACAGGGTACAAGCAGGAGCTGCAGTGACCCCAGCACATGCCATACCCTCACTGGCCAGGGTGCAGTCACACTGTGTCTGGAGATGGTGGG
This sequence comes from Brotogeris chrysoptera, assembly GCA_030323915.1. Lineage (NCBI taxonomy): Eukaryota > Metazoa > Chordata > Aves > Psittaciformes > Psittacidae > Brotogeris > Brotogeris chrysoptera. Next base: position 15,505 of record JARCZZ010045478.1, read on the forward strand.
TGGAGATGGGTGCTGGTAACAGTCCACCCACAGCCCCAGGCATATGGGTAAGTGACGGGCCGGGGTCCTTCCAGTGAGTCTCGTCAGGAGCAGCAGGGGACAGGGCTGAAAACAGTGCTGGAAAGGTTACAAGGTAGTATAAAGGTCCATATGAGAGACAGGTACCCCTGCAACCACAGCTCAGGGCCATTAAGACCAATCAGTGCCCCTGATACAGTATCACTTACATACAACATGCTTTAGTACAATGTACACACACTGATATTGAACAAAGTGCTGGTGGTATGAAAAGCCTTATCAAGGCCTGTAGAGCTGTTTCTGGAGTTTGGCCTGTTACCACTGTTTGAGTTTCTTTGCAACATGTGCTTCTCTTTGGTAATGTGAAATAATCTGAACAATTATGAAGCTATTAATAAGAAGGAAAAGCAAGCCTGCCAACCATATAAGTAAAAAAGTGTTATAGCCTTTGAACTCCAGAAAATACGCAGGAGCAAGCCACAGGCCTTGTCCAACAAGCCAAAGGAAGAGAAGCAGCACACTACGACGCCAGGACATCTTAACATTAGGCATTATGAGGGGCAAAAGGCAGAGATACCAGACAAAGTACTGGGATGTGCACACTTTGTTGAAAGTCACAAAAACTGCAGTGTGAAGGAAACAACAGAAGGCAAGGTCTCTGTAAAATGCTATGGACACAACCAGGAGCAAAAGCAGCTGGGGCAGGAAAGCTGCAAGCCCAAGGGCAAAACTCCATTTGCTCTCTGCAGTTAAGTAAAGCATATAGAAGTAGGGAGAGAAGTTATGACGGATATCTCTCCTGGTCAGGTGGTAGAAGTAGGCATGCTCCAAAAACTCCCAGCCATAGAGGCGGTAAAACACAACAGTCAAAGCAGTCAGCACCGATCCAGCAACCGCACCAAAAAGCAGCACGTCATGGTTCATTACCTTTACAAAAAGCCACCAGGGGTACGCTATTAATGTAAACTTCGGGTTTCTGCCACCCCCTGCCCCTTTCCCACCACACGGTTTACTCTGCAGGCGAAGCGCTATGGGCAACGCGTAGGTCAGCGGGTATATTTTCATGTGCACAGCCAGCCCATAGCAGACCGCGGCCTTCCCTATGCTGCCTCCCTCCACTAAGTACAGCGTGGCGAGCACCAGGAGGGCCACCAGGGCCTCCGCGTTGCCCCGGCTGGAGATGGCCATGGGCAGCGGGTTGAAGAGCCAGGCGGCGGCGCAGCACCCGCAGGCCTGGCCGGCGGTGGTTCCCCGGCGCCGCAGGGCCAAGTAGGCGACGACAGCAGCCGCCAGGTCCCCCGCCACGAAAAGCAGCTTCCCGAAGACCTCGGCGAGGTAGACGTTGGGCGTCAAGACCCAGGCCAGCAGCGGGGTGTAGCGGTAGGTGGCCCTTCCGTAGGGCGACCGCCCGTCGGTCACCAGCAGCGCCGCGTCGGTGAAGACCCGGTAGTCGACGTCGGTGTACCGCACGCGCATGGCGCCGTCCTGGTGTAGCCCGTACAGCACCAGCCCCAGCCTCGCCAGCAGCGCCGCGCCCAGCGCCGCTCCCAGCCCCGCCGCCATGCCCCCCCCAACACGCGGCGGTGGCGGTGGCGGTGGGGGGGAGGGAGGGAGCGCGCAGACCCCGCGTGCCCGGCGCGGGAGAGCGCGTGGCTCGCGGGAACGGGCACGCAGCGCACGGCCCGGACTTCCGCCTGCGCGCGTGGGGAGCGGCCGGCGCTGCGCGTGCGCGGTGCGAGCGGTGAAGCCGCGGGGCGGGCGCGGTGGCGGTTGCGGGACGGGTTGCGTTGCGTTCCTGCGGTGCGGGCTGTGCGGTCGGGTGTTGTGTGCTCCGCCCTCGGCAGCCCGACCGCAGAACGGGGGAGGCGTGCGGCGGCGCTGTGGCGGTGCTTTGCGCGTGTTCCGGCTGCCGCGCGGCTGCTGCTGTGCTGCTGGGGGACGGGCGCCCGACTTCAGGCGTGCGCGGGGGCTGCGGGGCTTCGGTACCGCCGCTGCCCCTGGGGCGGCTCCCGCCGCCTCCTGAGGGCAGGCAGTAATGTGCGGTGTAAAGGTGTAGGGCGGGCTCGCTGGGCAGGGAGGCAGCAATAGTTCAGTAAGAAGGAAAAATAACATCTGTTATTTACCTTCTGCAAACGGCTGTGTTTTGCCTAGACGTAGGAGCTCTTTTCTAAATCCCTTTGGTAAGCTTCCTTCCACAGTACATATCTTGTTTTAATTAGACCAGAAACAGTACCATGGAAATCGGAGTTTAGAGTTATTTACCACGAAGAACTTCATTTCCCC
>JARCZZ010045481.1:0-15542 GCA_030323915.1 Brotogeris chrysoptera
CCCCCCCCCCCCCCCCCGAAGGCGCTCATTGGTCGAAACCGATATCCCCGAAGCAATGGGGACGCGTAACCAGGCCGGTAACCCCCGGTTACCGCTAACGGGAGACGGGGAAGGACAAACTTGTCCACGCCAGCGCTCGGGCGGAGCGGCGAGAGAGGGCAGGCCCGCCGTTAGCCAATCGAACCGGGCTGACATAACGGGGCGACGGCAGAGCGCTCCCCCCCCCCCGGTACCCGCGGGTGCGAAGATCCCACTCCCGGTCGCTGTGCCCGGCGCGCCGGGAGCCGCTGCCCTGAAGGATGCTCGCGGACCCGCGTGTCCCCCCACCGGCGCCGCCCGGGTGCGGATCGGGAGCGAACCGCCCCGCGCCCCCTCGGCGCTGCCCCCGGCGCCTTGTTGACGCTCCCGCCGGGCAACACCGCCCGGACACGGCCCAGCCTCCCACCCGCCCCGCTGCCCCTCCCTCCCGGCCCCGGAGCCTCCTCTGCCCGTCGCGTAGAAGAGCCGCCGCGCAGTACCGGCGCCGTGCCCGGTCCCGGCCGTCCCCCGGTAGCGATGAGGCCGCGGGGAAGGCGGTGCCTCCCGCTGCTGGCGGGCCTGGCGGTGGCCATCGCCCTCGCGGAGGCCGCGACCTGTGAGTGAGGCATGGCGGGGCGGGGGGGAAGGCGGGCAGGGCCGGGAGCGACGGGGCCGAGGCGAGGGCTGGCTCCGGTCCCTGTGGCCCTGGGACGGGGTGCGGCGGGCGGTCGCGGGGCGGCCCTCCTTTCCCGGGTAGGTGCGACCGGAGCGCCTTGATCCCTTCGGGTTTGGCTGCTCGCTGAAAGCCAGCGGTTACTGATAGGGCGGCCGAGCTGTAACTTGGGGCTGGTCTGAAGCTGTTTGTGGCCCAAGTGCGGGTCTGCAGCTTAGGGGAAAGTGTGCCCTCAGATAGCGCTAGAGTCTCCTCGGAGATAAAAACTCGGTAGATCACGGTCTCAGGAGAGTGGCGTTATTGTGGAGTCCAGGCAAGCGGCCCTGACTGTTGGTAAGTTCAGACCTATTCAGCCTGGGTAAGAACTACTTGCTCTCACGTAGAGATAAAAACTAGAATCGAAGCTTATGGCTTTGACACGAAAATGTTTGAGCTTAGTACTGAAAGAAGACTGTATCTGGAACAAGAGCTGCAGCTCAAAGTAAGCCTGTTTCTGATGTGGTTTTACTAATGGTTACTGTTCGGACATCTGTTCGAATGCTAGGGGTTGAGTGTGAAGGGAGCAGCATGGGGAGATGAAAGTTTATTTTCTGAGTTATTTTTGAACAAGTCCTAAAAATAAATCTTCTGATAAATGTTTCGTAATGTTTTCTCTCCTGTTTTCATTGCACTTTCTGTGCCATTCGTCTTGCTCACTGCGTACCTTGTCAGTTTTCTCTTTTATGAACAATGGGAAATTAGAAATTGTCTTACTCACACAAAATTTGTATAGTCCGTGTAGTCCATTTTCCTATCATTGGCTCTGAACATTGCCAAGGATTTCTGGAACAGGGGAAAAAAACCAAAGAAACAAAACCCAGAAGGGTCTTATTAATGCAGTGTGTATCATTCAGTCACAAGGGAAAGTTGCTTCTCTGATAGTTCAGCTGCGTTTGGTCCAACATCTAACGAAGGACATGGTTTGGGTAAGATGGAGAAGGAACAAGCAAATATCAGCAGTTGGCTTGCTTAATTTGTTGGCTTCATAAAGTCTATGTCTCTGATGAGCACTTCAGAAGACTTTAGTTGCTGGAATTATGGAGCTGATTGCAGTATAGCAGCTGTACAAACAAGATGATGCCACTTCTTACAGTGGCAGTGCATGTACTTTTTATTCAGTTTACTGGGAGCTTCTGGGAGAGAGCACTTGTAGGCTAGAACTGCTTTCCATAGCTGGGATATGAGGTAAGCAGCTCTAAGCTATGTTTAAATAGCCCAGTTGTGGTAGGTTTCTAGTTGCCTCTGCACTGGAAAACAGCTGTAAGGAACCACGGAATCTCACCCTTTCCCCCCAGTTTTCTTTCTTTTTCAGTGCCATTACTTATCAGGTACCTGTTCAGAAGTTATCACTACACGGTGTCTCTACTACAGCTGTTGAAATCCTAAGGTTATTGAAGTCCATAACACTTGAGCGAGTACCAAATGAAACACACAGCTCATTAAGGGTTAACTATAGCTTTGGCAGGGTCAGAAGTGGGCTGGAGTTTCCAGTAATCAAACTGGCAGCAACAGCAGTCAGGATTACTTTTTTAAACAAAGGCCTTATCAGAATCTTCATAGGGAAAAAACAGTTAAATAAATACACTGCTAATTCTGTACGTAAGAATTGAAATATTTGCACTAAAAATATGGAATTCACGTACTTTATTTAAACTCAGAAGTCATAGGAAATGAGCATAGGAGAAGGCTGAGCTGCTGGGATTTAAGGGGAATGACCTTTTCCATTACCCCACTGAACCAAAAGCATGAAGTCAGTGTTACATCTAGCATAATGTCCTCATGTGCTTATACTTTTCCTGTGTTTTACTCACTACAAAACTCTTGTAACTAAAGGTCAAAACAAGGTTGTTTACAGTCAGTTGTGAATTAGGCCTCATCTACACTACAGAGCCTCTGCCCTAAAGCTATGTCAGCATGCTCACACTGGTAGAAGTCTCCAGCGTAAACATAATCAGATCTTTCATGAGGTCCTTTGTGTCCCATCGTGTTGCCATGCTTCTTCCCAGTCTCCATTACCAGCAGAGATAGAGACATGTTCATCCCAGTCACTCAGCGCTTGTCAGGCCACCCCTGGAGTACTGTGTCCAGTTCTGGTCTCTGCAGTTCAATAAAGACACAGACAGACTGGAGGGAGTTCAAAGGAAGGCCACCAAGGTGATCAGAGGGGCTGGAGAACCTGCCCTGTGCGTAGGGACCGAAGGCATTGGTCCTGTTCTCCATGGAAAAGACAAGACTTGGGGAACCTCATCACCATATTCCGGTATTAAAGGGCTGCTTCAAAGAGGGCAGAGGCTCTGTCTTTGCAAGGAGCCACATGGGAAAGGCAAGGGGCAATGTGTACAAGATGTACTGGGAGAGGTTTCATCTCAGTATAAGAAAGTAATTTTTTACAATGAGAGAAATCACTCACTGGAATAACTTACCCAGGGACGTGATAGAATCCTCTTTACTGGAGGTTTTCAAGATGTGACTTGGTGCCAGATAATCTCATCTAGGCCCCATTTCCCATGAAAGGCTGAATCAGATGATCTTTCTTTTGAAGTTCCTTCCAGCCTGGGCTGTTCCATGATATGTTAGTGATGGGCTCATGGATTGAGAAAATAGGTCTAGGAGATACACAGTTTCAACAGTTCCCAATGCACTGCTCCTCCTAATTGCTGTATGAATGACACATAACAACCCAAGAATCCAAATTCAGCTCTTGTAAGACGTAACAGCACTTGAGATGTACTTATGGTGTACCTTAAGGTTTGTGGAAGTGGCAAAGAGTAGAGGAGGAAAACAGGCTTAAATAATTTCTTTTGTGCCAATAATCTGTGGAAGGGGGAGGCCAGAAAGTAAGACAAGACTTTTCTTTCTCTGAGCAGTTCCCTTGAGGATCACTTGTAACCTTAGAGGATTTTTCCCATTCTCCAGTAAGACCACCATGTAGATCAACGCGTATATAAAGAGAAAAATGAATCCTCAAATACCCCACTGCTACCTGCTCGTATAGTTATTGCGTATTACTGGGGAAGGGCACAAGCTTACTTCTTGCATTTCTAAGCAAGTTGCTGGTTGCTAGTTGAGATATAGGTGTGCTTCAAAGTTTGGAGGTATGCTGTCGTACGTACATCCACCTCATACTCAGGACATCTTACCTGTTGTCTTACCAGGAAGATCATTCTTCCCAGAGTGAAAGCAGATAGATCCGTGTGGAGTTACAAGCTTATCCCACATTAAATACATTTAGGATGCTGTAACAGAAAGCTTTCTTCAGGTCATTATCCAATGTTATACGCAAGTGTGCTTCAGCTGTGTTCCCTGTCACTTGATAGAGACCTTTAAGATAAACATGTTTAGGATGTTATGATTTTTGTTACATCTGTCATCTGGAAGCTGTTCTCGCTGCAGGTTCTGGTTCTCATTAGCTGTTCTTTCTAGAAAGCCGCCTAAGTTTTGTCTTTCCTGTTAGTGCGTAGAAAGTGGGAGGCTGTTCTCTGATGCTTGGCTGGTGGCACATCTGAAAAGTGCTCTGGGTTTGAGGTATTACATGCTTATAAGCAGTACTGAATTGACTATGTCTGCTTGAGTTGGTCTTTGTAGATTAGTGATGAGTACATATGTGTACCTTATCTGGTTTGCACTGCAGGTGTTATGTCCCTCGCACCATGCGCTAGTCTGAGAGGTTTAGTTGTGTAAAGGCTGATGAAGAAGCACAGGAGTAGAAATGTAGTGCTCTCTAGTTAACATATGCCAGCCATGCTCTTTAACCCTATCAAGTGGACTTCTTACAATTATGCTCATCCATTTTTCTTAATCACAAGGTATACCCAAAAATTAAGCTAACAAGGCAGCCTAATTTAGTTGTTTTCCCTGTAGAGCTGTGTGCTCTACAGAGAACACCGAAGCAGACAAATTTCATTTTTAGTATAATTTCTCAACTCAGTTATTTGTTCACCATGTGTGTGAAAGTCAATAAAATGACAACATGAAGATACATTTAAAGTAAGTAATGACTCGTCATGAGTCTGACATATAAAAGTTAGTTAGGATTGTATTTTATCTTGCTAAAATGTGAGTGTGTTTGTAGGTTGTCTTGGTATTGCTCAGAATATCCTTCTCACCTGTTTTGCAAATATAAGACACATTTTTGGTCTCACTTAAGTTAAATAGGATCAGAGCATTTACTCCTAAATCACTGAAACAGGTAATATAAAAGGCTTCACATCCTTTTTTCCACTTGTTTCTCACGTATCTCACTTTGTAATACCCATAGCTAAAAAAAAAAAAGTAATAAAAAAATCACGTCCTGAATGTGATATTTAAATTACATTTTAGGGACAGCATTTTACAAACCTTTCTTTTGATTAGAAACAGCTACCCCACATACAGAAAACAGAATCCTAGGCTTTCTTGCCCATGTTTTCCACAATGATAGCAAACAGCAACTCTTGATTAAGGATTTAATTCAGATTTCTATGTTAGATTCACATATTTGTTCAGTGCTCACCAATTTGCAGCTGTTTAACAAACAAACAATAACAGAGCTCTTTTGTTTGTGCAAAGTTTTATCGCAGCAGTATGCCTCTCAGTTCCTGGTGAGGAAACGTCGAGCAAATTCTTTTATGGAAGAAAGTAAGAAAGGAAATCTAGAAAGGGAGTGCATTGAAGAATTATGCAATAAGGAAGAAGCCAGGGAAATCTTTGAAAACAATCCTGAGACTGTAAGTATCTGATGAATACCTACAAGGGAGATAGTTGTTCCTTGCAGAGGAAAGATGGAAGTACATAGAATTCACACTGCGAAGCTAAAAGGATTGCACCATGCAGACCAAGAACTAGTTTGAAATTCCATTGTGTATGGAACCTTCACGATTAGTAATAAAGTCTGTAAAGCAAAGAGAATAGCTGAGCAGATATTTAATTTCCAGTACGGATCAGCAGTTTTAGACCACAGTTGTCTGCAGGCATGCCATCTGGGGAAACTGTTGGCTTCAAGTGGAATTTTATGCTAAGGATGCATGGCAGGACAACCCTTTTAATGGAGGGATTTAACGTATTGCTGCAAGCTTTTTTCCTAGTGGGGAGAAGTCTGTTCCTCACTTCATTCTCACTTCATATTATTTGGCATTTATAATTTCATTCAATATAGTATTCATATTTCTTAAATATATATTAATATTTATATGTAATGAATAAAATATATCAATATTTTATTCAACTTTGTACTATAAAAGGTTTATTACACAATATATGCAGTTAAACTGAACTTTTGTTTTGCAGACCATGTCAGGTGCATATTCTGTCTTTTATATCATTGTATGTATTTGGATATATTGATTGTTAAGTTTAAATAGTTTCAGTAATCAATAATCAGTTGCTTTTAACAATTTCTGGTTTAGTAACACTTTTCACTTCATTTGGAATGAATTGCATGTAGGATGTTCAATCTATTCCAGGGTTTTTTGTTTATCTTTGGGTAAAAAGGGAATTAAAGGGTGCTGCTGTGGATCCAATAGCGACAACAGGCAAGATCTTCCCATTTAAAGAGATAACTTTCAGAGTCATTTTGACACCCAATTAATTTTCATTACTTTCACTTTAAAAGTGTCCAACTCAGTGCAGCTTCTTAATCTCTCTACTGAGTCTTGCATTTATTGAATAATCTGCTGTCTTAGCCTAAACAATAGTGATACAGAAAACTTGGCCTATGACTCAAAATGACTTTTTCTTTTTTACTTCTTTTGCAATAATAATACCAAGATATTTTAGAATTCATTCAGTGATATATTTTGCTGTAATGCTGTCTGCCTTGATTTTTTCTTACTTTTTTTTTTCTTTTTGCAGGAATATTTTTATCCCAAATATTTAAGTAAGTATAAGAGCCCTGAACAAGTATATCATTCACTGGTCTTCATATTTGGGTAATACTAGTTCAGTTTTTTGCTCATAGTGCTTGAATGATTTCCATGCCAATTATAATGCATAGTAGCTCCTAGGCAGTTCTGTGTGCTTAGATCCTAGCAGAGGCGCTCAGAAGTCTGTGATCAGCTGTCTGATATGCCCAGACAAGTTTTCTAATTCAAGTTGTGAGAACAGACTCTTTGAAGATGCCATGCATAAGCTGTTGTAACTTCAACCTAAATGAGTGTTTGTATCATAAGCAGATTGTGTGGCTTTGCATTTGCAGGTTGCCTTGCCTCCCATCGAGCAGGGGTTTTCAGGGTTATTGCAGTTACTCCAGATTCTCCAGCTGACCTGAGGGCTTGTGTCACTGGTAAGTGCTGCTTACCTAATACTTTACCTAGTGCACTCACATCTAACAACACACATGCGCATGGCTGGAAAGCAGTTCTCATAGGCAGAAGCAAGTCTCCATTTAACTCATGCAAACTCCATAATATGAACCATAAATTGACAGAAAAAAATAAAAATGGGTGAGATGAAGCATTATCAGAGCCAGCAGTGGAAGTTACTGGTTTTAACTTTCTAAGGAATATTGGAAAAGAAACATGATTAACTGCAAAAATGAAAGGTACAATTCTTCCAGAAACATAGAATTGACCTATGCCAACCCACCAGTGTTCCCTATTATGTCCTCTCTACCACGTCTTTAATAGTTCCTGTTCTGTCAGTTAAGGGAAGAGGCCATCTGGTTAACTTTTCTTTCTACCACTCCTTGGCCCATACTTACACTGTATCCCTTCATGGAGCACGTTACATTGCCAGCTGAAAAATTAAAATACTAGGGAACTTGTGATGTTACTCAAATATTTGATTTTTTACACCTATATATTTATAAGTCCAGTGGGAATTGTAGGGTTTTTTTTCCCCTCATAAATTCACAGGAAGTAATCTGTACCTAATTCCCTATTTATCACAGTTGAAACATCTCTCCAAACTTCTTAAACCTTTACACCCTGGTTACACCAAAGTAGCTTATGGTTATTTTGAATAGGGATACTTAACCATCTGACACTGTTTTTATCATTGAAAGCAATGATGGGGAAAAATTTCCTTAATCATTACACTGCTCATGGGTCACGGATGAACATATTTTCCAGATCACTTGACCAACACGACTGCTGTCACAAACTGAAATGGACTCCCATTCATATCACTCTTTCGCACCCTCATTAGAGGTCCTGGGAGGAAAGGATTTAGCGGAGTTGTGTCAATGTGTAGTGTTTCTGTAAACAACTAGCTTACTTGATAGTCACTGTGTATCTCCATTTGGGTTTACATGATAAAAATCAAGTCAAATAAACTGTTAGTATTGGTCAGTTACCAGGGTAAAAAAAGAAGCGTGTATGCGTAACATTTACAGGTGCTTCTAAGGCTTAAATGTTCAAGGAAACTTATGCACATTCACGGAAGGGAGCTACTGCTGAGAACGTGGAATTCAAAATTCCCGTTAAAACTATACGTTTTTTCAAGTGTGTTTTCATTAAGACAAAGATTTTGTCATGCTGCTATCAACTTCTCTAAAACAAGTTTTGTCTTTCCGAACTTGCTGATCCAAATTGGTTTGATATTGTCAAAATCAAAAATCTAATTTTCTTACTGGGAAAGAAATAATTATAAGAACTAGTAGAATTAAAATCTCAAGCTGAAACAAATCAGAGAATAAAAATAACAATGCAAACGGAACTGACAAAAAAATGCAGTTGTTCTTAGATTTGGCCAAATTACTTACACGAATGAACACACATTTTAGAGGCATACATTTTCGGATAAACAAGTACAAAAAATAGTGACTATACTGACCTTTTAAATACCGTCTAGGAAGGAAAAGGAGAATTTTCACAGGAATAGAAGACCTTTTTTCATACTTTTCTAATCCAAGCATGTATCTAAGTTGCATTTTAAGACCCTAAACATCTGTACCCTGTAAATCTGCATACTTAATTGCTTTTAAAAATAAATACTTATAAATCTCTGCATTTACATTTAGCCATCTCACCGTGACATGTCTTTTGGATACTAAAGCCTCCTGAGTGGCAGAGGAGCCACAATACATCTCTTGCCACTCACCCCTTCTATTATAGGCTTAGTATATCTTCTGACATTTAGTTGTCACATTTCTGTCTAGTAGGTCAGAAGGTACCCCGAATGGGGAAAAGAGGAGCACCAGGCCTGCTTTCAGAGCAAATGGCTGCTATATTGCTGTTCTTGCAGTGGCATCTTAATCATTCATCTGTGGACATAACCTCTTTGTCTATCTAGTCCTATCCATCCTGTCTTTTCTTCCTCTAGTGTATTTCACCAGTTCTCCTTTTTCCATTCATTGATTTGCTAATTTTCTTGCCCTTTGTATCCTTAATTCGCCTCATTCTATCTACTCGTGTTTCATACTGCCAAGCCAATCAGTCTTCTCTCAGATTAAACTCCCACAAGCCATCACTCCTTTTTGCTCAGAAATGTTTAGTCAGGCTTGTTCCTGAGGATGCCTTCCACATCTGTCACTTACAAAATGCTTTGCTTGTACCAAGCTTACATTGTACGCTTGTACCTGAACCCACAAAAGCAGTAGATAATCAAAAAGGACTAAAAACCATAGGGAGTTCTAGAACTTGCATTTGGAAATAGGATCCACACATAAACACCATACTTTTTACTTCTTCTGCACAATTTCTTCTGTCTGTCTTCATCTGCAATTGGAGTCCTTTGGTGTACACTATGAATATCGCATGACATGCAGCATCTATTCTAGAGGTGCTCTAGAGTTTTGGAGCATGGCTGGCCTTTGGGCTTTTGGATTTACTTGAAGCAGAATTTAATTAGAAATAGATTCATTTGACAAATATACTAACACATATTTTGTTAAGCTACTAGCATATTCAGGAGACAAACAGAATGATGCCTTATGTGCTATGATGATGTAAAATTATGAAAATAGTGGGAAAAATTAACTTTACGTATTTTGATTAGAGAAAAAAAGGCAATGAATTCAGTGCTCTCTGCCCCAATCTCTGTCTTTTGAGCCTTGCTTTCTTTGGTCTTGCTAGCATATATAGACTTCAGTTGCTCTTTTAAATGCAAATTTGTTTGACATCGAAGTTAATGCTTGTAAAAGGTGGCAGTATTAGACACTGATGTATCCAGTCTGTCCACAGGACCTGGAAAGCGAAGGCAAGCTGAGGCATTGGTTTCTCTGAAAATGAGACCCTCTTTGAACAGAGAAACTGACCTCTGTAATCTTGAATTCTTGATATTCTTGAAAATTTGGTCTTTCTAGTGAAATTTATGGTGATCCAATGGGACAGAGAACTGCTCTTTAAGAAGTTAAACGTGTCCTTAAAATGCAGTGAAAATAGTATCAAGTCTGTGTTTGGTCGCATCTTGCACGGATTAACATGGTTTAGCAAGTCATTTTCTAGTTGTTTTCTGTTAGACAAAGTACTGGTGGCTTTTTCTTTTTCTGTCATTACAGATTCTTGCTGATAGAACCAGTAGCAAGATGGTTGTATGGGTACTTGATGTTAAATGTCAAGCCCTTTCCTATTTCATTAAGTGTACCTGTGGGGCAAGAACAAGACAGACTAAACTGATCCTTGAGGAAAAAGTAATGCCAAATAACAAGTATTTCCAATGTTTTCTGTCCCACAGACATTTCAAACCAGTGTAGCCCTCTGCCATGCCATAAAGATGGATATAAGGATTGCATAGATGGACAAGCCCAGTATACTTGTGTCTGTAAACCAGGATGGCAAGGAGAAAAATGTGAAGAAGGTAGAGTCTCTAATCTCATGATGATTTTAGTTCTCAAAAACACTATTATAGTTCTACTATTATTTAATAGCATCAGATCTTTAAGTATGATCTTATACTTCAACCACACAGTTGGTCAAATAATGTCATCCTCTCAAAGATTCTTATTTTGTTTTCCTTCTAGATATAAATGAATGTGATGACTTAAATGGAGGTTGTAGCCAACGTTGTTCTAATTTACCTGGAAGCTACCGTTGTTTATGCGAAGATGGCTACTTTATGCATTCAAATAAACGGGATTGTGGAGGTAAGAAGTAAGGCTTAAGGAGACCATCATTACGTGGCAGTACATTACCTGTTGACAAGAGAGAGGAAAGAATTTAATCCAGTAGTTTCATGAATGGTCTAAGTCAACAGAAGCTTGCGTTACCTGTGAAAGATGCAGTTCTGCTTCAACTTGGCTACTCTTTCCACCTGCAGCCTTACACCACTGCAGGCATTCTGGCAACTGTATAGTGAACCAGATCAAGGAACTGAGCTGGGTTGAAACCAATTTAGAGAGGGAAAACAAAACAAGCAGAAAAAGGAGAAAGGCTATAGATTAGATTCTGCTTCATTACTAGAACTCTGTAAAGCTTGCTTTGATCACTAATTAGTTTCACATAGTCATTAAGCATGCTGAAACAAGAATGTAGAATGGTGTGACCAGCTAATATTGTTTCCATGGAAATCCTGTCTGGTAAACAGTGGGTTAGGCTGAATCACTCCTAATTAGTGATGCTTCTCTTTTGGGAGTTTGAAGTTCATTGGAGAAGAAACTATTAATGAATCTGAAAATGCTCTTAATGGAAAGATTTGTCTTTTATTCACTCAGAATATTTTTTCTACGCATGCTTGTACCAGTTATTATTGGCCATGACATACATGCTTTGTTTCTTTCCAGACAGAGACTATGTACTGACATAACTAGCAATTCTTACTGCATAGTTAGAAAAAGAGTACAACCTCATTCCATCTTAATGTCATATTTTATTCCCTGTCTAAAACAACAGTTTTGGATTATATCAGATAATTCAAGAAGCTAGACTTGAGCATCATTTGCTGCTGTCACTTCCTTAGCCTATATATTTCTGTGAATAATTCCCAAAGAAATTCCAGAACACAAGACTGCTGTTTCATCAAAAAGCACAAGCAGACAAATTTTAAGAATCTCTGTAATTCTTGGAAAGATACTAGAAAAGTTGGTTAAAAACTTAATCAAAGACAAAAATACACAAATACGTCTTAGTACCTGGAGTACTAATTTGGTCATTAGATAAACCAGATTCATGTGTTTCATTACATCCAACTACAAAATTATACACCTAGGAATTTAGAGTACACACGGTAACTGTAGAAAGGTACGTCAAATTCAGGACAGCTTTCACTTAATGTTTCGGGAGTCCTAGCAAGCCAGTGGCATAATCTATTCTCCCTGTGCAGCACCGTTTCCACAAGTCCCACAAGCCACAGAGATAACTAGAATGATCCTGCACAAACAAGTGGGAATTTAAGTACACGGGGATCTGATATTTTTCTGTCTACAGGACTTCTGGTAAGATTGATACTATACTCTGCATCCAGTTGTGACATGCGCATTTTGAAAATGACATTGAAAAATTGTTAACACCACATAAGATAGACGTTAAAATGGTCTGAGGGGTGTACAGACAGTGAGGGACTTGAATACCTGTCAGCATAGCCAGTTAACAGGTGATTGTGACATAAATTGATTGTAGCATGTAAGAAACTCTGATGGGATTATTTCTTGTCTTTTTAGATGTCTTTTTGTAAGTTAAGATTTTATTATTCAGTCTGGTTTAGTTCATAAGAAATCTGCAGGCTGTTTCTCTCTCTGCCTTCCTGGACATGCATCCCTTTTCCTGTTACTCACAGAACAGACAAAAGAACACGAAAGGTAGGCAGGCAGGGAATTTGTTTTCCTGGGCATGAAGAAGTGCCTTTTAGGGACCTCTGCAGACCTTTATGGCTGTAACTTTAATTTGCTGTGAAAGCCTGGTAGACCTATAGCAAGAAAGAGCCAGTTTGCCCACCTCAATCAGTTGCAGTTATGGATAGGGTTAGGAAAAAATGATATGCTAGAGAGTGACTTGTTTTCAGTAACTTACTTGTATTTCTAGATATAAATGAATGTCTGTTACATCCAAACATCTGTGGGGCTGCCACCTGTAAAAACACCCTGGGGAAATACAAATGTGAATGTCCAGAAGGCTACACATACAATGCAACATCCAAGAACTGTGAAGGTAGGTCTTTCTTTTCTCCTTCTTTTCTCCCCACCCCCATATATCCCCTTTGAAAAGCCCAACTCCAGCATCTCATCTGGTGATGTACCTTCATACTGTTTGCTGTAACACGACACAATTATCTGTTCTTTCAGAGGTTCAGTTAGTCTATATTACATGTAGTGTAATGGAATGGAATGACTTAATACCAAATATTGAAGGGTTTTACGGTTTACTACCATGTCCTGCTGTATGCCAGATAACTTTCTCAGTTGATGGAACACTCCTGACTCACTGTAGAGAGGACTTCCTGTCAAAGCTCTCAAACCATCTAGCATATTTCTTTCAGGTAACTTGGAGCCATGTGTTGAGGATCTGGACATCTTGAGGATCTAGTGTCTTCTACCTACTTTTTAATCATCTTTACAGTTACAAGGATGGAACGTTTGAGATCAGTCAGTTTAATATATATCCCTAGCTCAAGACAAGCTGTAGCAAACACAATTAAAAGTCCTTATTTGGCAGTTCCAAATTGGGTAAGACAGTTAGGAAGATTTAAAAAGAGATAATCGCCAGAAATTGAAACCATGTTTAATCAAGTTGTCTCAAAAACCTAAAAAGCTTATCTTTATCAATCTGATAGGCTGTCTAGGTGCTTATTTAGCCCTCATGGCCAGGACCACGTCCTCATCTCTGTCCTTTGTATGCCCTCAGATGTCAGATACTGGAAAGAGCTTTTCACAGGGGTCACTGAATTCCATTTAAATTAAAATTCATCTATTCCTTCCTTGGGGTATCTAGTTATGATATAAAATAGCAGCATAGAGTGAGCTGGTCTCCATTCTAGGGTGGAAGTGACAGCATGGCAGGTGAATCAAATATTTTTTATGAAGGGCCGCACATTTAAAATAAAATTGTTCTTAAATATCTAAAAATTGTTCTTAAATACCTTAAAAATCCATAAAATAAAATTGTTCTTAAATATCCATATGAAAAACCAGAGCTGTACTGAAGGAATCTTTCCTCAGGAGCATTCTTTTCCGAAATGAAAATCTGGAAGAAAGAATTTCAAAGCAAAGTCCTATAACAATTGTAACAAAGTTGAAAACTATTGATAGCTAGCAGTAAAGCAGGAAGAAACCATTCATACACAGACTACCATAAAATAACTTTTTCAAGTGTTGGAGTATTTCCATGATAGGACATACTTTATTTCTACTTGTTAAAGTTTGTGTAGTACACACATCAGAAATCAAATTGCAGTTGTAGAAGAGATATCTAAGCTCTTACAGTTTGACTATAAAGAGGAATTTTCTCCATTGCCAGTTTAAGCAAAATACATCAGTGTCTCATTTTAAATGCTGCCTATATGTTATTGTGCAGAAGGATGCAAAAGTAGCTTCTCGCTGCCTATGAATCTTTTACCGCATGGCTTTTCATGCAGCTTTCTTGTGATAAAGCTTTGCACAGAGGTAATGATTACATATTCAGGCATCTGCTCTTTGTCCAGTTACTATGGGATTAAAACGTTACTGAGTTTTGTGTCCCTGCATGCACTGAAGTGAGAAAAACGTCACAATAATTAATCTAATTTTTGCTCCTTTTAGTACTTTCTGCAGACACATGGGTTGCATCAGATTGAATTCAGGTATTGTTTTTCTTCCAAAACATAGTTTCTGAAGTTTGCAAGATGAGGACATTAAAATGAGCAAAGTCTTACTTCCTAGAAGGAGGATTATGCTGCTAAGATTTCAGCCCTTGCTGTAACCACAGTGAGTCACCAAATCCAGTCTAAGGACAGGATTGTGCAGACTAACAGAAATGTAGCATTAGAGAAATACTAAATGACAATAGCTTTTCATTGTCATATTGCATGTAGGTAGCCAAATTCCATTGTGCTTATTGGAAAAATCAAGTTTATGTACACGTCTACACTACTGTCTCTATGATGACAGATACAAGTAGAGTGGAATAGAAGAGGGTTTGGGATTTTTCCTCAGCCATTCCTGGGAGAATGTAGCTACAGTTCTTCATCCCCTCCTTTTGGGAGACACTATCGATGGGAGATATCTGCCTAAATTTTGGTGTATCTTTTCCTATTTTCTTCTGTCTTCTCTGAAAAGGGAACTTCTCTTAAAGACCGGGCTGAACCAGTTAATCAAACAGCACAGAGTATGTCTGTCTTTTATGCATTAGTCTCTCCCTAGCACACAGTCTGAAAATTTGAGACAAAGAATCAGGGTTTCCCCTTCCTGCATTAATTGTTTAACACACACAAAACCCTCCCTACACACATCCGCACCTTGGGGAAATCAGTATATTTCCCAAGCATTATACAGCTCATTTCTAGGATATAGTATGCGGCTCCTTTGTGGCTGATTCTATCATATCTTAGCAACTTACCCAAAGCAAGCTATTTTAGCCTTCCACTGTAAGCAGCTGAAAAACCCAGGATGCTGTGTGGGTTCATGGCTTTCTACGAATAGCTTCTGCTGACCGTTCTATGAGGTGAGACTGACATGTGGACAGATCTGCGGGAAGCCTTTGAAAGCTCAAACTTGCAAAGGTGCTGACTACAACTTCGAAGAAAAAACAAAACCAAACCACCAAAACCAGGATAGTTACAGCATAACTGAGTAAAACCTCAAAAAACCCTGGCCCTCTCCAGTGCATATCAGCATTTCTGTAGGAGGACAGTTAGTTCTGCAGAGGGAGATCCTGCCATTTGGGCTGTTCAAGGATTCCAGAATCATAGAGTAGTCAGGGTTGGAAAGGACCTTAAGATCATCCAGTTCCAACCCCCCTGCCATGGGCAGGGACACCTCCCACTAAAC
>JARCZZ010045482.1:0-40899 GCA_030323915.1 Brotogeris chrysoptera
CGTATGAAGATTAACAAATATTCTTTTTGCATATCCATAAGCTAATAACCCTGGAACTTCCTTTTTTAGATTAAGTTTCTTAATATTACGCTTTTCTAGAAAGCTTATAAATAAATCATATGCCACTTGCCTATCCATTGTTTAAACGTCAGTGCTGTTGCAGCTCTCCAGACTCCGGTGGCACGTACGACTCAGATCACCGATGTGATCTCTGAGGGTGCCGTCCCTCTTTTCCGAGTTCTTCTGGCACCGTCCCGGCTGCGGACAGGACTCGACCCAACTTCGCTCAACCGTTGTCCGTTCTTCTCCTATGCCTTCCTTCAGCGGCACGGCATCACGTCGGGGTCACCATTTGTCGGCGAAGGGAAGAGCGGACACCATATGGTCGTCAGCAAACTTCGTTTTATTTGAGAGATTTATTGCTTTATATATTCTTTACCTAGCTTACAGTACACGTCGCCTAAACTGATTGGTTATTAGCTACAGCGTGTTACAACATGATTGGTTATATTTTTGCACAGTCTTTCTTCCTGGCTATTGTTCTATTTTCTGCATTTATTTCCTCCTCGGGAGTTTCGGTGATTCCCCTTCGGCTCAAGGTTGCAGCGTCCTTGCCTTCGATAGGTTCTTGCTGTTTGAACATGATGCTTGACTGATCTTCGCTAACAAAGCTTAGCAGCAGTTCTCTGTTATACTGAGCTTACTTGACTATGGCCCTTATCTTCGAGCCATTCGTTAACAAAGCTCTCCACAAAAGGGGGTTTATAAGAAAGATGGGAACAGACTTTTTAGCAGGGCCTGTTGTGACAGGACAAGCAAGGAATGATGGTTTTAAACGAAAAGAGGGGAGAGTCAGACTAGATATAAGGCAGAATTTTTTTTATTATGAGGGTGGAGAAACACTGCCCAGAGAGGTGGTAGATATCCCATTCCTGAAAACATTCAGGATCAGGTTGGACAGGGCTCTGAGCATCCTGATCTAGTTGAAGATCCCTGCACATTGCAAGTGGGTGTTGGACTAGATTACCTTAAAAGGTCCTTTCCAACCCAAACCATTCTATGACTCTGTGATTATATGATTCTATGAGCCTGCTCACACATGTAGATACGTGACATAGAAAAGGTGATGTAGCATGTGATTTGCAGTGTCTAGTTGCATTTATCTTTGTAAACAAGCAGATTAGCACAAGAAGATTAGCATATGCTTGATACTCCAGAGAATATTACCAATCAGCCTTCACAATTAGAATCCTGAGAATTAAAAGGGTTAAAATTTACATACATAGTCCAGGAACAGCTTTGACTCTTGCCTTTTTACTCTCTCTGTCTTTTATAAATACACATTCAAAGAATGAAGATGGGGGACAGGGATTTAATTTAGTAGATGGATATTGCCAGTTACATGTTTTGTATTGTGAAAGACATTGAAATTATATGATTATATGTTACCATGTTTTATTCACACTTCAGCTACCATGCAATTCAATTAAAAAATTAGGCTCAGTTTTTACATAACTGTTTCTTTTCTAACCAAGTTGTTACCACTATTAAAGTGAATTACGTTGAAGTAAGTCAACTGAATTATTTCTGAGTTCCATCAACATGTAGATGTTGGAGAAAAGAAGAAAAGATGTTGATGAAAAGAAGAAAATTGTTCCTGCACATGGAAATTGTTTCATGATTTTTCCAGCAAGCTGAAATATATACTAAAGGAAGCAAGGCTCAGGTAGAACAAATTGAACAGTCCGTGGATGAGATAGCAATGCTAAGAGAGCAGGTGTGCAAGATTAATTTGTGGACTGCATTTTCCCGAATATTGCACCTCTTGTCACCACAACACCTTTCTTCCCTTAAAAGGCAGCCCTTACAACGTCATACCTGTGAAATGAGGATCTTGGTGGCAGGATGCCAGACAAGCACTGCCGCATGGCAGCATAGCAGGTAACAGGGACTGTCAAAACAAGTGGGAATGTTTCTGCCCCATTTCCTTGCAGCTTACATATGGACAGCTAGTTGGGGCATATGTCTACCTTGGGCCTACTCTAACTCTGCATAAAGACAGCTGCTGTTAGTAGAACTGCAACAGGATGAGGTAAACAGAATGGAATTACTTGCAGTATTAAATTGTTGCCTGAACCTCTGAAATACACATCTCTCCTAAGATCTGCTGTATTTTTCTTTTTTCATGATTTCTAGAAAGTAAATATTGGAAACAACTGCTTTCATCCTTTTCTAATAAATTCCTAGAAATATTCCCGTCTCTGTTTAATGCAGCCTGAAGAAGCAGGGGATGGGTCTTGTGGAAATAACAGCAGGAGACACTGCTGTTAAAGGCTTTACTGTTAGTCATGCACAGGAGGTGGCAAAATAAGGAATGTAGTTCTGACATGAAAATTTATTTTATCTGAACAACATTGCAGGGTTCTAGTTTCAATTCTGAGGGCAGCTTTCAGATTTAATGTGCTAAACGTTCAGACACTTTTTCTTCTTGCTGCCAGTCCTTTATGTCAATGGTCAAGTAACCTTTACATCCTTCTTGGTCCTAGCATCATCTACACTTTTCAAATTCTTCTGCCTGTAATACCAATACAAATAAACTGTATTGGAGTGTAGTAAATGGATCCACCAGGGACTAAATTTTGAGAAGGTGACATTTTCAGACAGAAACCACGTTTTTAAAAGTGCATATCACTTTTAATTAGGAAGCTCCTCCCTTCTTAGTTCTTAGCTTTTCAGTAGTGTACATAGAAATCATAGCAGTCCCTCCTAGCTCTGTGATGTCTCTGAAAATGTGCAAGGGGAATTCAGAACTGCTGTGACTCACCAGTAAATTGGAACTACCAGGTAAGGGGGCATGTTCTGGAGGACTGTAGCTAGGACATCCATCGTTTTCTGTGATTCACTCTTTCCTTGAAGCAGCAGGTATCTGGATATAAACTGCTTTAAGGTATTAGCTAACAAACCTCAAATCTGAGTTATTTCTTACATAAATCCACCAA
This sequence comes from Brotogeris chrysoptera, assembly GCA_030323915.1. NCBI lineage: Eukaryota > Metazoa > Chordata > Aves > Psittaciformes > Psittacidae > Brotogeris > Brotogeris chrysoptera. The sequence continues at coordinate 3,000 of JARCZZ010045482.1, forward strand.
TGTCCCAGCAAATGTATTTACCCCAACATTTTCCCTGTGTGCTGATGATGTCTGTGCAATGAATTATATTTGCTGTATAGCTGTGAGTCTGACATCTGCCTGCTAATGAACATCTTCTAGGAGCAGTTCAATATTCCAGAATCTAAGCAACATAAAATAACCATACCATTCAGAGGGACTAGTCTGATTTACATATTTTTAATTCCCTTACATATACTTCTCCTATACTTTGAGGTAAAGGGCAGACGCAGAAAACCTTCATACAGAGCTGTTACAGCCTAGGGCTACTGAACAGTTCCAGTGCAATTCTCAGGCCAAAGCTAGATCACAGGACTAGGACTGTGATGATGCTCAAATAGGTAATCCTAATTCCTAGTGTCAGGAAAAAGCGAAGCAGCAAGCCTAGTTCAGGGAAACCTTGGGACCCAGCTCTATGCTCAATCCATGTCACAGGATGACAGACTGGGACTCCCACTTTATTTTTTGTGGTCCACTCCCAGAAGTCTTCTTCCCTCACCTCTCTATGGTAGCAGTCTGCCTTCCGTCTCACTTTGTTATGCTATACTAGAGTTAGGCAGTTTTCTCACTGTCCCCTTCCTGCTTTGTACCATCACAAAAAGAATATACCACATTTCCAGTAGACACAAGTAATAATAAAAAATGGAAAATCACTCCTGCATTAATTTTCAGTATTTCCAGTCATTCAGCATAAACATCAGCATAGATGTCTGCTTCCGGAGGAAAAGTGTGGCTGTTTAAAGACTTTAAATAGCTCTCTCATTGCCTGAGAAATCAATGCAGGGTGGAATTCTGAAAGGTACAGTTCATGTTCAATAAACCTACTAATCACGATTGGCAAATTTGACATTTTTATCTTAGTAACATCCATGCCAAGATTTTTCGTGACACTATTTTTTTGTTAATGCAATTAGGAACCTTTAAAGAGTTAGTTAGCATAAACATTCAAAGTGTTTGAGCTAGTAATTGAAGGCTGAAGAAAGAGGTGAAGAGAGACAAGCTATCTGAAGAATGATTAACAAACACATGCAGTGCGTCCACACAGTTACTTGTGAATAAACAAGGGATCATCCCTTGCAATAATGCAATATTTGACGCTTATAAGGGATTCTGAATGAGATCACAGAAGCATTCTTCTTTCCTCTCAATTCACTGAAGGCAGTATAACTTCCATCAGTAGCTACCATAGGAAATGAAGTGGTTAATACAGACTTTGCATTTTAATTAACTTGCACAGGAAGTTTTCCAAAGTGGAAAGGCTGGGACTGCACAAGCACTGAGCACACTCTTCCACCCAATACTGTGTGTGCAGACAGACATGGTATGAGCAAACACATCAATTCCACAAGCAGCTAGCGTTGTAAGTCCCATTTATGAATGAAAATGTGTTCCTGGAACACTGTATTATGGATACACGTTTTTGAAACCCAGTGGTTAGATTTGTGAATAATCATTAGATAGCTCTCTTTTTCTTAAATAAATGCAAACTTCACATTTATCAGAGAAGTTATTTTCATCTGAGTTAAAAAGGACTTCTATAAATTCAGGCCTCTCTAATTACAAATTTAGGAAATCATTTCAACACCTCTGCCTAATGCAACTGATTCTGCTTGTTCTGCCCTTGTAGATCAGTCCCTTGACAGAAGCCACACCATCATACCACATATTGTGGTTGCAGGAAGTCCAGCTCAGAATGGCCAGATTTTCAAGTCCTTCAAGACTGAAAATGATGTAGCATCACTTAGTCTCCTTAGGAGGTGTCAGGGGCAGCAGCCATATCAATGCTTCAATGGCAACATCCACTAGCACTGCCAAAGATCTTACTCAGCTACTGTTATTGAGGAGAGTTCAGACACATCCCTGTACTGCTCTCCAGGAACGTATACGAATTCCCAGATATTTGCCTTCTCCAGAGACTTGCGCACAAATCCCTGCATTGCCATGCTTTTATTTGTCTGTGCCTTTGGTGTACTTATGCACCTCCTAATCAGCTCAACTGAAAGCTGTCCCTCAAACTGTGGCAATACCAGCATGTGATTCACAATGCAGAGATGATGCCCTGAAGCCCCTATAAGCCCTGTAAGAGCTCTTTCTATGATAGCAACAAGGACTGCCTATTTCCCAGCTTTCAGCCACACATTTCTTACTGGCATGCTTTCCCTGAGCAACTTATGTCTCCTTTGACCAGAAGTGCACTGCAAAATAGCAGAATAAAAACAAAAAAGTCAAGAACTCCCTACAAGCTCAGACAGGCAAAGGGCACTCAAGAGAGCTCATTATTGAGATGCAAAGTAGTTAAAGTTGCTGAAAAAGAAATCAGAAAATTCAAGAGCTTGAGACAGGCTTAACTAGATACTGGAAGTTTTGCTCAAAATAAGAAATGCTAACCAAGGTTTGTAGCTTTGTAAACAGTAAGAAGTTATTTTTTTTCCATTAAGTCCCCTGATTTCCAGACGCCTGAGGAATCATACTCAGAACCAGTTCAGAACTTGATTTCTGAATATGCATCTCTCCAGGCATTAAGCAACATCATTCAGTTTAAGCTCATTTGGGCTGAAATGATCACCATTTATCTTTTTCCTCTAAACAGTGGTCCTATTTTGGGATGCTGCATCTGTGAAGTTATTAACACAGCAAAAAGCATATAAGATGAATGATCAAACCAGCAAATAGGTTTTTTAAAAGCTTCTGTCCCCATAAAAGACATAACTTTTTTTTCTCCTGTCCATAGAGCAAATCTAAACAAACGGCAAACCTCAGTCATCATCTGAAGACATGTTCTTAGCTGTCAATTTTCCAGTGTGAAGTCTTAAGCAGTAATTACATACATATTTAGATACCAAAACAACTGGAGCTTGCACTAGGATTTTTGAGAGTACGGTGTTGACCAATGACAGATTTTGTTCTAGATTCCTAGTTCATCTGTTCTGATGATACTTAAAATCTGAGGCAGACACCTACATCCCTAGACACCTAGATACCTGTAAAAAAAGTGCTTGGCTTTCCACATGAAGTACCAGACAGACAGCCTTGTATAATGAATCATACAGTCCATTTAATTTTAAAATGGTCTGTATGACTGAATGATGCATGTGCATACGTACCTGGTGTATTTTTAACTGTTTCTCCGAGTCTAACGTTATGTGTCCAAATCCCAGCTCAATGACTCATACCAGAAGAAAGGTTATCATTTTCCAGTTGCAATTTCTGTCTTCTTATAAATAATTTTAAAACTTTGAAAAATATTCTATCCCAAAACTGCACATATACCTCCTCAAACAGCCCAATAATTATTTGGGTTTTTCACTGACCCAAATGAATTGAATCTGAATTATCAATGCCTGTTGAAAACTCTATAGTTGTATTCATCATATATGACCAATATTGTAATGAGGCCACTATTCTGCACTTTCTCCTCTCACTTGTACATCTCCTGAGCACTGACAAGAAGATTTTTGAATACACTTGACATGTATCGGTTTAAAAGAGACTGAACACATTCACTTGATGAATGCAAATGGAAGTTACAGCAGCTACTTTCAAAGCACTTGAAATATCTGCCTGGTTTGGGTTACTATCTGTGGCAGGGATCATGGAACTAGAAAAGCTGGAAAAAAGTTTTTAAAATGTCTTACTGAAAAATCTCTAGGGAGAAGCAAACATTTAATAAATCTTTGTGCTTTTCAATAAAGTTATTCCCCTACCCCCTGCCAGCTGAAAACAGGAGCAGGTACGTACAAGATGCAGTAGTAGAAAATTCAATTTTCTGGCAGAAAAGGGGACTTCCAAAGCTGCAGGTCTGTCTTACTGCTAGTGCTCAAAGCAGCCAAAGTCTGTGGATGTCAAGGAACTGACATGCAACTGACAGTTCTGTCAAGGAATTAATAAATTATGACACTTCTAAAGTTAAATTTCAACTTTATCAAGTAGGAAGAAACAGAGGAGTTTGAAAGAGGATCAGCAATGATTAAGCAGCTATAGAGCTGAGAATTAATGCAGGGAGGTGTGAGGGCTGTGAGGCTCCTGACTCTTGGCTGCGGCACCCCCCTTGCGCCCTGAGCCTATATCGCTATCCCACTGCAGGGAGAGCTGAGAAAGGGACTTGAGATGTATAAAAGACTTTTCTGATTGGGAGATCTCTACAAGCACTGGCTGAAGCTCAGTCCTCACTGGCCTTGAAATACTAAAAGCCTAGTCTTTTGCAGTGGAAGCAGGGTGGTTTTCTGACACTGACGGGGTGATAAGCGGGCAGTATTGCAGATACATGTTTCAGCATTATCACTGAGCAGGAATTTGAACGCTGGTAGAAGTATACATGCTTCTGGTGGGTGTAGAGCAGCTCATATTGGTCAAAGTCTGTACTTGCTATCATTAGCATTCATTCCTTAAGTATGTAACTAATGTAGTCATAACCTAATTCCATAACATTACACCTACACCGTGATTATTTTTAACTAATACTGTATCTATGTAGTACACATATCTGAAGACCTTGATGTCTGAGGACTGAGATACCTTATGACCAATTTTAGAGCATCTTGTCCTTCAGCTTGTTATTATAAAGTCGGAACCCTCTATAAGAGGACAGCAGGAGTTTAGGAAGGAAGCCCAAACCTCTGAGGTTGACAGGACTGAACATGCAAAACCCAAACCAGTGATTTTTCTACTTATAATTCCAACTCTGAGTTAAGCATTTTACTATAACTAAAATATCTAAAAGCAGATTTTTAAATAATAGGTAAGGATTTATGCTGTAGTAGACTATAAAAATATTTGCAGACAGTTGTGCCAAAATCAGTTTCTCTGAAAGGAGAATAAAGATGCACACACACCTTAATGAGTTGGGAAGGATGGTCCAGCAATTAGGCCATCAGCTAAATGAGAGGATCCTTTCTCAGTTCTGCATCTTTCACATTTAGTGAGTGTTTCGAGTATGGTGTTTCCTTCATGTCCACCCTTTTCAGAATGCTCTTTCCCATTCTGTGCGTAAGTCCTAGGCAAAACAATCCAGCAAGCATGCCAACCTGCCTTAATACATTGTAACGGTCCTGAACATCATGTTTAAGTTAGGGACTACCTGACAGCACAGTATCACTGTCATCACCCAGTCATCCTTGTCTTCCGCTATAGTAAGTATTCCTTGTTCTGTACTGGGGTGGGGAAAGTCCTCAAGTGCTGTTGTAATTGAGGCAAGAAATCCTGAGCTCTATGGCTTACATATCAGGTCACTGGGCTGAAAAATTACATAACTAATTTATAATGAAAAAAAAGATGGAAGCTTAAATACAGAACAGTGGTAGCTGTTCTGACAAAGTACCTACTTCTAACTTGGAAATTCTTTTAAAATATGGGAGTGCAACTTACTCATAAAGGAATTTTAATAATTGTAATGCAGTAGCATTAGCAAGGAGCCAACAAAACTGGAAGAATATTAATTTCATTTGTAATTCTGGATATGCTTACATTCAACATTGGTGCCTGAAGCACAACCTAATTACACAGGTTTTTCAAACAGAGCCTCTTCATTTTATATGCTTTTGTCAGTCCAAATCAATTAAGCACACTGCCTCCAGAGCCTCTGAAAATATTGAAGCTCTTACAGCTAGTTTCCGAGGTAAGCACTGAAAAACTCTGGTCAAGTTTCCTTTCTTCCTTCTTTCTTTATTTGCTATTTGCAAATCCCCAGGACAGTTTTCACAAAAGTTTTAATAGCTTAGTCCATGACTGCTTACACAGTTCTCTCAGCTAAAAGATTCTGTGGTTGCTTCCTTACCAAGCTAAGTGTAATACACGAGATGTGTCACTTCATCTGCAGGAAGGGTTCAAACTTTCTATGTCCAAGATAAAAATAAGTTTTTTTTATTTTGTTGACCTTCGATGGTGTGAAAGCCAGATTGATTGTCTTTCTACCCTCTGCCTCAGTTTACACAGCACCTCTGCCTGAGGCATGTAGAAAGAAGCAAACTGCAGTCACCACATCTGCTTGGAAGAGATTTGATCATTAACTTTCCTCCTTAGTAGCTAGCTACCAGAAGGATCATAAATCAGCAGAAAGCTTTTTGAGTCTGACATGCTTTTAGCGGCTGGATTTTTCTGTTGTCAGCAGAAGAGCTCTGTGGTCATGTCTGCCAGCAGCACTGTAAGCTGGAGCACAGCCAGGGTTTCTGCCATAAACCTTGGAGGTATGTTTGCCCTTATGTAATGACACTTGTCACAAAGGATCCCAAAGAGCTTTGAAGCTGCACAAGATATATTCAGGGAACCATTCATTACAAGAGCTTCTCCAGGGCAATGCTGTTCCTACACATGCTGTCAACTTCTGGAGTCTTAAATAGCAGCATCTTCCACTCAGTTTTTCAAAGCATGGGATGGTGGTGTCTGTTCAATTAACATTTGTTTGTGTGTTTTGTCCTTCTTAAAATAGAACTAGGAAACAACAGTAATACTGAGCATTTTCTTGGCTCAGTTCCTGGCAAGTGCTTATTTACAACAGAGACAGATATGCTTGCCACTGCTTTAAGACCAATCTGGTACAATCCTCTGAGTTGCTGAAATCTGATTAAACCATCACCACAAGTTCTTTGGGACCTGATTACTGCTGCCTCTTGAGCATTTCTATGGCAATTTATGGTTGCATAGTAGATAAACGTATCTGAATATTAAGGCCTAAAAATAGCTTGTATGAACACTGCTTCCCTTTCTCCTTTCTGTTGCCAATAGTTAAACCGTATCAAATAATTTGCTAATTATTTTTATTCCTGCTTGGAATGGGTAATAACAGCTATCTTCATTTGGGGATCCATCAGAGTAAGGGGTAGAAAACAGACCATACAATTTCAAGGTTGGGAGAAGCTTTATTAAAACTTGTATCCATAAATGCTGGGAACAGCGAAATAAGAAAATAAGCCAAATAGGACATGCATCCCTAGGACCAAGGGAAAGCTACACATGCATAAATAGGAACACAAAGAGCGTTCCACACTCAATACATAACCTAATCTCATCCTAGAAAGTAAGCAGCAATACCAAAAAGATCAAACCCAATAAGAATTATAATATAGGATCAGTTTAAATATATCAAGAATATTTCATCAACTGAAGTAATAACAGCCAGATAAAAAGCTTATCAGCATTCCATACACACTCCAATAGGTTTGATGGTATCAGGGTCCCAGAGTCTCAAAATTACAAAATCACCATGCCACAGCAGTCTAAGCAAGAAGAGAAAGCTGTACCCTTTACTGCATAATAGAAGGAAATAGATAAATGCTCCTCAGAAAAATGTTTCGATTCAATATACTTTTTGAGGTGAAGTTCTGTCCTGTGAGTATTGGCTTCTGGTGTTGTCATTGGCTAGAATGAGGGTAAAACCGTTTTCAGGCATCCAGGCTAAAATTCATAACTATCATTTAAATTACAAGAAAAAAATTAGTGTTAAGTGAATAAATACATTTACAATATACAACTGCAGATCGTATCAACTGAAAACAGAGCAGAGTTGGAAAGCCAGTTGGTATTAAAGCCAGTGTAAGTGTTAGCACAGAATAGAAATTCTTGGTGGTTTCTCCTACCAATAGCTTAAGAAAAAACTGTACCAGTCCAAGATTATTTGAAGTGTATAATTATTTTGTCATTCAGAATTGCAGGAAAATCACATCCTTTAAAAATGTCTCAGCAAATTATCTCAGGAAAAACAAAAAACTAACAAAACCCAAACAAACAAAAAACCAAAAAAAAAAATTAAATTTGAAGCTATTTCTAGAAAATTTACTCATGAGATGCTTAAATTTCAGAACATAGCCAATTCAAAACTAGAACACTGATTCTTTTTGAAGTATGAAAAAGAAGAATCTTGCATTCCTAACAGTGATATTTTTGCACCTGTGCTGTCTGTATCTTCATCTGTGTAAAGATAGAAGGGCAGATTCCTGGTGTTTTGTGTAAAATTTATTTAAAAGCTACTGTAAAAGAAAGTAAAATTTAATCTTCCCTAAAGTGATTTTTGCAAAATGAAAATTCACAAAACCTGTTCCTTTACCCAAAAAATTCAACCTTCTTAACCAGTGCCTTCTGTTAAAACTTTTTTGGCTTATAAATAAAATCAGTTCCATGCACCGCATGCAATCTCAGCAAAATTTGTAACTAGTAGATATGTTGTAGAATGAAATAAATTTGTTTCATAGAAGTATTTATAACCTACAGTGAATAAGACTTGACTCCACCACCCTAAATCAAGAAATTAAAGATATCATAAACCAAATCAAATATAGAATATATTGACAAGTGAAACACCTCGCAAAATATACACAATATCTAAGGTCTCAAAAGCAAAAGCATGGTAGACACAGATTAGAAAGTAATGCTGCATTGTGGAAATTGCAGATTTAAAATAAAATATTTTTTTGCCTCAAATTTTTGTAGAGGCAGTACATTATCATTATCTTTCACATACATGTTAAATGACAACCCGCTGCCCCAAAAGTGGTATCTAAGCAAGCAGAATGGAAAACGATGGAGGGAGAAAAAGTAACAGTAGGGTGAACTGAATAATACAGGTGTCCCCTCAATAAAACTAAGACACAAGGCTATTTCCTTGCCTGCCATTTTGAGTTTGCTGGTGCTGTGAGATTGGTAAGAAATGTGTGAACAGCAGCACAAGGGTCAGAATTCCAAAATGTATTTAATGGCAAGTATTGAGAGCGCCATCAATCAGAAAAGCACATTTTTGTACGTGTGCTTGACAAGAACCATGTCGGCAGGTCTTATCTTTGACCAGTCTGCTCTGAAAGGAGCAAAAGGTGCACTACTTAGGTCCAGATCTGCTTTCCCAGCACTGTTCCACTCCACTGGGTCATCAGTTACATTGTCAGCTCTCAATACTGGTTTCATATTGTGTCAGCATGAAGAAAACACTAAAAAAGAGAAAGAAAACAGGCATAAAACAACACATGTTTTCAAACAATTTCAAAGCCAGGTGCAGAATTTTATGTTAGTCTTGCCTACTTATCTCCTTTTACATGCTCATTTTTCACTTTATGATGTCAGCTTAAGGTATATGCATTAAAATAAGAAAAACATGAAACAATCCATCCATGCATTGGTGACGTCTCTACAAAATCTTAAGTTGTTTAGATCAGCAGAAAACACAACTCTAATAACCTTAGAACTTCATAATTATCCCATCTATCCTTTGCCAGTCCCTCCATAAAAGTACCCTTAAATGGGTTAATTTAACTCAGCTGTATGTATCTATTCCAGAAGCCTGCTTGAGTCCATGATTTTAGAATCCATCGATACAGTCATGCAAATTAGCTGCATAAAACAATGGAGAATTGCGGTAGTCACGTTTTTCTCAACATGGAGACAATAGGGTCAGCACAAACAGGGAGGCTTGCAAGAGAAAACGTTGCTTTTCATTCTTGTTTTTGATTCCGCAGCAGCTGTATCTTCTAGTGCAGCAGCTGGCCTGGCTACAGGCAATTAAGCAATGTGCTTCCTTCCAGAAAGAAAGAGCATACGTTTTCTATTTAGGATATACATAAATACAAATAGATATGTGTATTTGTCTGCAATTACCCAGAGAGAGCTCTGCACTAGCTGAGCATCATTTCAAGTAAGCCTATATCATTTCATTATAGCAGTCAGTATGCCTCACACCATAAATAGGGAAGGTTTATTTAACAACGCATACAGCCAATGTTGCCACTTGCTAGTGGGAGCAGAACATTCACAGAATCTCTGATGCTAGAGGTGACAAAAAGCCATTTTGCCTTTGACCTGATTGTCATACAAGAATGTATTTTGCAACTTTAAGTGTTATGATAGCTAACTAATCATACTATCAGTGTTGAACTTGCTAGCAAGAGAAAATCATTGTGTAAAAAAGGCCCCATATACCTAAGTATGCATTTTTCAAAGAGAAAATAATGAAGCTACCTCTTTCATTACACATAAATGGCTTCTTTATTCTCTGCAGAAAAATAATCGGCCAATGAAAAGAGAATATAAAATGAGACTTGTGTGTCAGCCGCAGATTTATTTTCAGGGTGCAATATCTGTCTGGGGATTTTCATGTTAACAAATCTACCTCTTAAAAATCATATTTTCTTATGGATTTTGCACTTTAAATGATAACAGGAAATGTAGTATCAGAATAAATGGATGATGGGCTGAAAGCAATTCTGAATATCCAGGTATCACAGACTTACAGACTGACTCCAGATTTGCAATTCACCCCCATTAAGGCCAAAGCAGCAGCCCCTACCTGTAATCAGAGATACATTAAAGAAACAATTCGGATTTTAATGGCCTTTCAAAAGCAAAGTACTTGATTTTAAGTCCTTTAGGAGTCTTTTCTTACTAAGCTATATCGTTTACAGTATACCTATAGAAAGCCATTTCACTGATTTTTTTTCTAACTATGGCTAAAACTGTTTGCGTGCCTGAAAGTGAGTGCTGTAGATTACTTTTTTTTTTTTCTTATTTGGCAATAGGATAACCTAGCAAACAACAGTGCTTTACTTCTGTCTAAAAGGATAATTCCAAAACTGACAGGACTTCAGAGGACCTGTAGGTCATCAATTTCCCAAGCCTTATTTTTAAACCAAATACTGTATTCTTCAAATAAACTTAAATACAAAAATCACATTTTAGCAAATACCCTGAGATATGAATCAAAATACACAAAGTTCACTCTAAATGACCAAAAAAATTAAAAAATAAGCTAATATTTACTCACAGTAAAATACTTTCAATGAAGCAAAGACAGTACTTTTGTTTCTTTCAGCAGAAAACAATTTTAGTGTTGCGCATGGATGGTAATATTCCGTTAGCTTTTTTAATTTATTAGGAATTTGCTAATGCTTTCTCACAATACTGCCAATGCAAGAGTTGCTATCTAAACATCAGCTGAAATACTCTCTTCTGTAATAACTGGATACACCAACATACTAGAAATGCTAGCTGTAATATTATTATAAATTTTATATTCTGTTTTTATTAAAAGCAAGACTATTATCCTGGGCTTGTCTTTTTAAGACTAATATTGTGGCCTAGCCTGAGTAGAGCTTCAGAAGTGTAACAAAATGCACATCTTTAATGATTAAAAATAAATATATTTCAACACTCAATGTATTCAGATAAAGGATATTTTCTAAAATATTGAACATTGATAACAACACATTTTTTGCTTGTATTTGAGGGCATTATGAAATTATTATATGTTGTTTAATCATAGAAATTTCTTCTGTAAGACCTCTCCCTCCTTCAGTACTTCCAAAAGACTATACTAGCAGATTTGCCTCTTCATTATCGGTCATTCTCAGAATCTATCTCTTAGGACTCAATTGTATTAATAGTAGCAATTACATGTTTTCCTGGATGATATTTGTATACCATTTTATCATTTCATAAAGTACCCAGATCTAAGTAATACTGCTACCTTCATTTTAGTGATGCAAAAAAGAGAGAGGCATATTAAGGTCAACACACCGACTAATTTGAAGTATACAATTTGTGGGTACCCAAGACCTTATCTCATGAGACTTTTGAATTGTGCTGCACACTAATACAGAAAGAATGGCTCTCCATCATTTCATTCACAGTTGTGTTTAGGTCTCATCAGATAGGACCCCACAAAATGAACTGAATACCCATAAAATGCTGACGGCTACTGAAGATAAGCGTTTGCTCAGCTAGAGTAGAATTAAATAAGGAGTCAGTGGCAGAGGCAGGGCAGCTGCCACTTCTTCCAAATATCACCTAGCTGCAACAGACAAGCTTCCCTTTCCTGCAAACTGCTGTCCCATTCAGCAGATGCCCTCCCAGCCCTGCACCATGAAAGGAGAGGTGTGCCCTTCTTCCCCACTCTCTCATGTGGTCATTGTTTGGCTGCAAAGCAAGCCCTTCACTCACAATCACTGTAACGTAATGAGGAAAAATCATAAGCATGAAAACAAAATGTTAGATGAAGTAACAATTGCAAAGTGCTGACCTCAGCTATACTTGCAGCCTTAATAGTGAAGTTCCACAACCTTTGGCCAAATCACTCTACACTCTTAATGGTAATAGAAACACAGGTTATAAAAGGTATTTTCCTAGTTGTTTGTTGCGAGGGTTTTTTTAATATATAAAATAGCAGAAAACTCATATTCAGCTTTCCTATTTGAGCATATAATACTGAGTCCCAAGAGTCACTTCTAGGCTTTGGACCTCTGCATCCACCATACATCCAGCTACCTTTGGAGCAACTGAGTGACCATCTGCAAGTGGAGCCTGTGGTGCCCCAACACTGATGACTATTGGGGAAGAATGAAAGAGGCACTTTCCTCATAAACTCACTCCCAAACCTCCCTTTCCTCTCTCCTCTGCTGCTGGTGCCAGCCATGTCTTTTCCTCATCCACCCCCCCTTTCAAACACCCAGTGCTAGCAGCCCCTAACATTCATCATCGCTTTCCACATCACCTCCACCCCCGTGCACATCTAGAGAGCTCTCCTCCACAGCCTCCATACAGCACCAGAGTTGCACAGGCAAGTATATACAATGCACAATAGCACAGAGAAGTGCCATTCTTCTGGTTCTGACCTGGAGCAGCTGAAATCTGGAGTATATTCAGTTGCTTTTTAGCAATATCATTAGTATCCTACTTTTATAATAACTAATTTGCTTCTAGTCTGTAGAGGGTACTTTTATAATTTTTTTTTAAAATGAAAACATTATTAAGCTAGTATTAGCCTATAAATACATTGTATTTAATATAGTTATATAGACCTTTAGGCTTCTCTGCTGTCTGTAATGACCAAGATAAATTTGTATTTATTACACACATGAGAACATTTGAAATTTAAGTCACACTTTTTAGAAGTGTAAGTCATCCAGGTTCTCTCCTCCTTTCAAGCATAAATGCCAATATGTAAGAGTCCAACATTTGCTTTTCAACAAGATGCTTTGGTATAAATCTGTTCTCATGCATCTCATTTATTCAGCTCAGATTCTAATGGATAACAAACATGAAATAGGAAGAACACTGAAGTTTGCCTAAAGACTAAATGCATATTCATGGAAATGCTTTACAATCATCTCTGGGTGGTATTTGGGAAGGACACTTTCATTTCAGGTCTCCACAAATAGTAATTATTCATAATGAAAGACATGGTATTTTAAAAAATCCTTTGTGGCAGTACATTATGGGGTTCATGAACTTTGTAGGTCGGCACTGCACAGCGAGTATGCTCAAGTTTTAGAAGCTTCACAAAGCCAAGGGTGCACATAATAGAAAGAGCAGAACAAAGTAGCATGCATTTGTGGGGCAGTATGTCAAAGGACCATCACCACAATAAAGCTCAAATACTACTTAAAAGCACCCACTGCGAGTCAAATTGAATCACTGAGGGATGTTTAATCTTAACTAGCAGTCACCCGTAAAGCACTAACAGTCACCTTCATACTAGCCATCAAAATGTTAGTGAAAACGCCACAGGGACTTCAAAGTACCCTAGCAAGAGCAAAACTTAGAGTCATTGCAACTGTTCCACTGCATTTCATGAAACTGAAGAGATGCATCCCTGTCACCTTGACTGTCAGAACGAACACCTGAGCAAGAGTATACTTGCAGGTTGCAAAAGAAAGTGCTTCCGTGGCTTGCTGCAGTGAATACAGCTTTGTAGTTTTCCTCCCAGGGTGAGCAGACCTCAAAAGCACAGCAGGAGTTTCAGGTTCAGAGAGTACCAACCACATTGAATCTTGAAACTCCTACTGTTAAAATTATTCAGGAGCTGCTCTGATAACATTTCTGGAGCTGGGAGGATGCTGGCTTTCCCTACCTCGAACAAAGTTCCAAATGCACAAAGAAAACCAGAAAACATGCAGTACCTCAATAAAGAAAAATATCAGGCAGATGTCCAGCTGTGTATTACTGCTGTTGTTGCCTAACGTCCTCAACTGAGGGTCAGGAATGTCAGAGTATAGACAGTGTGCCAACCACACTGTCCTGGGTTTGCACTGCAGCCAGATTAACCATCTTGTCTCTACAGCAACATGGCATTATACATTTCTTTATGGCATTATACATTTCTTTATGGCATTATGCACTTCTTTACTGCTCCATCAGCCCTTGAAACTCAGCCACTGCCTTCCTGCAACCCCTCATCACAGCAGCAATCACAGGCTACAGCTTGGTTGTCATTTCTGGGGATCTAAACCACCCTAGTGTGAGAACAGCTCTCAAACCTGCTGAACATAAAGAGGGGACTTGTTTGTCTTGTCCTCCTTTCAAATGCTTCCCAGATCATGTCAGACTCTTTGCATGTTTTCAGCAGTTTGATGTTCACTCCCGAATCTGTATCAGTCATCATCATGATGGATAACTTTCTTGCATGTCCTGCCTCTACTCTTTGAAAAGCTTCTACCCCAGGAAACACTCAGGGACTATCATTCTGGGGAGTTTTTTCCATTGGCTCCTTGGAGGATGAAAGGTAGACTGTAAAGGGAGGCTTAATTTACCTTTCCCATATTATCCATCTGCAGAATGATTTGCCAAAATCAGTTTATGTCTAATTACTTCTCTGTCATTGCAATTTGTCACTGTATATGATGCCAGTAACTGAAGAAATTATCTGAGGCATAACAAAACTATCTGATTTAGTTATCTTTTATATCAGACATCTGGTGTTGGGCTGCTATATTAATTACAATCTATGTCAGTGCCCTGCAGGTTTGTGCACCATTAAGATGGACATTTTATACTGCCTACCAAGCACAGTCCCAGCTCTGCCCTTGAGTGCATCTCAGAAAGATACTGACAACATCTTTGCTTTGAATACTGGCCCTTACCTTCTATAGGCTCTTCAGACTTTCACTGTATGGCCAGTATGACTTTTTGAAAATATCAGTATAGCTGTCATGGTTCAGAGCTCAATTTTTCCTTTTGTTTACTGCTAATTGGTTTTGTTAATTTTTGAAGGAACATCTCCTTTATAAAAGCTGCATTAATGACATTCAAGACAGATATTCTGTTATTTTTATCGTTTCTTATTGTTGATAAAGGGGTGGTATCCGCTGTTTAATAACTTGTGTAGCTGTATTGGGTTTGTATGGCAAGGGTTTATTAGACAGTGGGCTACAGGGGTGTCTTCTGTGAGAAGTTCCTAGAAGCTTCCCCTGTGACCAACAGATCCAATACCAGGTAGCTCCAAGATGGACCTCACGCTGGCCAAGGCCAAGCCTATCAGCAGTAGTGGTAGCACCCCTGGGATAACATGGCTGAGGGAAAAAAGCTACTGCACAATTGCAGCCAGAGAGAGGAGTGACAGTATGTGTGAGAAACAGCTCTGCAGACACCAAGTCCAATGCAGAATGAGGAGCAGAGGTGCTCCAGTGCTGGAGCAGGAATTCCCCTGGAGCCCATGGTGCAGCCCATGGTGAGGCAGGCTGTGCCCCTGCAGCCCAAGGAGGTACACGGAGGAGCAGATCTCCAGCTGCAGCACACAGAGGACCCCATGCTAGAGCAGGGGGATGCCCAAAGGAGGCTGTGACCCCATGGGAAGCCCGCACTGGAGAAAAGTTCCTGGTAGGAGCTGTGGCTCCCTGGAGAGAGGAGCCCACACTGGAGCAGGTTTGCTGCAGAAATTGTGACTCTGCAGGGGACCCACACTGGATCAGCTCCTGAAGATTCCTCACTGGAGTGTGTTCCTGAAAGGCTGCACCCATGGAAAGGACCCACACTGGAGCAGTTTGTCCTGGAAGCCTGCACCCCATGGGAGGGACCCACACTGGAGCAATCTGTTCCTGAAGGATGCACCCCATGGAAGGAACCCAACACTGGAGCAGTTTATGAAGAACTACAGCCCATAGGAAGGACTCATACTGGAG
Source organism: Brotogeris chrysoptera (assembly GCA_030323915.1). Classification (NCBI taxonomy): domain Eukaryota; kingdom Metazoa; phylum Chordata; class Aves; order Psittaciformes; family Psittacidae; genus Brotogeris; species Brotogeris chrysoptera. Next base: position 18,887 of record JARCZZ010045482.1, read on the forward strand.
AAATTCATGGAGGACTGTCTCCTCCAAGAGAAGGGACCACACACTGGTGCAGGGAAAGAGTGTGAGGAGTCATCCCCTGGGGAGGAAGAAGTAGCAGAGATGTGTGATGAACTGACTGTGACCCCTGTTCCCTCTCCCCCTGCACTGCTCTGGGGAGAGAAGGTAGAGAAACTGGAGGTGAAGTTGAGCCCAGCAAGAAAGGAGAGGTGGGGAGAAGGTAGTTTAAGGTTTGGGTTTATTTCTTATTATTCTCTGATTTGATTAATAATAAATGAAATTAACTTCCCCAGATCAAGGCCATTTTCCCCACTCACAGAAACTAGTGAGTGATCTCTCCCTGTCTTTATCTTGACCAACAAGCCTTCTGTTATATTTTCTCTACTTAGTCAAGTTGAGGAGGGAGAGTGATAGATAGTGGCTTGGCGGGCATCTGGTGTGCATCCAAGGTCAACCCACCACAGTCATTTGTGGAGCCCAACATGGGGCCTGAGGAATTTGAGATAAGATCAACTCACGACAATAGCTTAGTGCATATCTTCTGTGCTGTGTTATGTTGAGGCTGAATCTCAAGAAAATCATGCCCTAAATTTGGGATTATTAAACAGCAAACTCTTGGATACTGTTTCTTTCATAGTTAAGTGCCCTATAGGAGAAACAAGGAGGAGTACAACTATAATTGTATGGCAAGCAAAAAAAAAAATTGGTCTGCAATAATATGTTGAAAAAAAAAGAATATTAAGGCCAACAAAGTAAAAAAAAAAACAAAAAACAAAAAAACAAATGAATAGAGATGATAATAAGATGAAAGGTTTTGCAAGGTAGATGATTGTAGAAAAATAAACTGTGCCTCATTGGCAAATGTTTTAAGAACACTTAAGAGATTCTGTTCCCTAGATTTCTGGGTAGCTGGCAGCACATGATTTAAACAGAGGTGGATTGAGAAACTCTCACCCCTGCCACATTTTCTGACATGAGCCTTTTTTGCTGACTAATCCGTTAAAGGATCCCTTGTAGGCAATCTGCCTATCTTAATACTTGTTCTGTGGTGGTCTCTTACTTACACTTGGAATCCTTTTCTTCAAAATTCAATGTAAATTCAACAAAACCTCTGCATTTTTAGCTAAAGAAGTTTAAGCTTTCTTTGTTTTCATTTTTGATAAATAATAAAAGAAACCAAACACCTACTGACTGTCCTTACATTTAATTTAAGATTAAATAAGTTCTGTCACTGTTCACAGCAGTTTTTTTCTAACTTTTACCTGGGCAGTAAAAATATGGTAACCTTTACCTCTCTCATAATATTTATCAGTAATACATGCATGTCAAAAATCTAGTCCCACAGGGCAAGAGTGCAAAAAGCCCTGCCAGTTGTTGGTTTTTCCAAAGTATCTAAAGTGACTGTATCTGCTCTATAGCTATCCATCAGCCCTTCCAAAACACTTAGATCCATCCTTGCTGTCCTTGTTTTCCAGAGATAGTATATGATTAATGTAAAATGTTATCCTTCTTTATTCTCATTCCTTTCTCTCCTGAATATTGTAGATGTCTCAGCCTCTTTATTCTGGTCATGATTGTGTTTCTTATTTACCAGGAGCTCTATTTGGTCTATTTTGGTACTCACATTATTGAACACATAGGTCTGTACTGAAATAGGTGTAAGGACATGATGACCAGCCATTCCCAGCTAGTGCAAACATCCTTTCAACCCTATAGTCAATGGTTAATAGAGTGACTCAAGAAACAGGGCTCACATTGATCCTCTTCTGCAACACCTTCAAGCAGATGCCTTGGGAACTTCCTAGCCCAAGAGTTGCACCAGAATCACTGTCTACAGCAGCCTCCAGCAATGTAGACCTTTCCTACTCCCCATCAGTTTGTCTAAGACCAGGGATCTTACCCTTAGGCCAATGCCTATGATAGTATAAACACATCTTGTAGTGTTGCAATCTGCACAGAGCCAAGGTAGTGTATTCATTTGTCTGTGTGCTAATGAATGCTTCATTATTAGGTTTTTTCATTTTGCTTGGTATGGGATCACAATAAGTGCAAATTACTTGTCATTCTCAGGATCCTACTGAGCACCCTTCTCTCTAATGTTAGGCTTATGAGCAATAAGTTACACACAAGATTTAGTATATCAGCAATTCCAAATCCAATAAGAACTACTGGATTAATATCATCTTTTCTTGGCAGTTTGAGTACTATACTGTCAGTTGAATCTTATTCCTGCTGTGAGTTGACCCTCAGCAGGATAGGAGAGAGAATTAGAAGGGAAGAAGTATGAAAAACTCATGGGTCAATATAAAAGAGTTAACCATGTGAAGGAGGGAGGGGAAATGAAAAGAAGTATGCAAGACTGTAACAGCTCTGTTAACTCCAACCAAATCCAATACAGTTCCAGAATCTTAATTCTTTGTGTTTCTGTGTACTTCTTTTATCACCATTATTCATATTGTCTACTTGACTCCCTGCAGTTTCTCTTAGCTGCCATATTTTGTGGTGTATTTCTCTTGTCTATGTCTTTCCTCTTTCTGTGAATTTAAAGTAAGTGCAAAGAAACTGTACCTTTCTCTGCTTCAAGCACTATTGTTGTTTCCAAAATTAAAATTAATTTCATCCATCACAATATATAAGAAAATATCCAAGAAAGTTACATAAATCCTTAAACATTGAGAAAACACTTTTTCAGTATTACTAAGAGTCCCATTTGGTTTTCATGCCAATGAAGATAGGATGAGAAAGTTGGGGCTGCTCAGGCTGCAGAAGAGAAGGCTACGTAGAGACCTCATAGCAGCCTTCCAGTACCTGAAGGGGGCCTATAGGGATGCTGGGGAGGCACTTTTCATTAGGGACTGCAGTGAGAGGACAAGGGGTAATGGGTTCAAACTTAAACAGGGGAAGTTTAGATTGGATATGAGGAAGAAATTCTTTACTGTAAGGGTGGTGAAGCCCTGGAATGGGTTGCCCAGGGAAGTTGTGAATGCTCCATTGCTGATGGTGTTCAAGGCCATGTTGGACATAGCCTTGGGTGGCATGGTTTAGTGTGAGGTGTCCCTGCTGATGGCAGGGGGGTTGGAACTAGTTGATCTTAAGGTCCTTTCCAACCCTAACTATTCTATGATTCTATGTAGGAATTAAAAAAAAAAAAAATTCCTCTATAGTTCATGGCGCTGAAAAAATGAAGTTTTTCACCAGGAAAGAAATAAGCAGAGGGAAAAGAGAAACAGTTGTTCTTCCACTCACTTTAAACAAACAAAATGGTTGGGGAAAAAAAGTAATAATCTTTTAAAGGTTTTAGGAAGAGGAAATCAATAACTATGTTTTCTAGGAAGAGGAAATCAATAACTATGTTTTCTCACACACATTTGAACAATGTGTTTCATCACAGGTGTATTGAAAAAACATATATATCTTCACATAAATAATAAACTAATGATAATTTGCATCCAGTTCCATGTACATTGTATGATTCACACCTGTAAGACTATACAAGGTTGAAACTCATTTCATGCCTAAGGCACTGTTTTTATCCTTAACATTTAGAGCTGTTGGCAGAGGGTAGGGAACACATTGGCTCATCAAAACATAGCAGATCTGCCAAAGGTCTTTTTGTAGTTGCCCGCTGTACATTAACACACATCACAGCTACTGAAGCTGTACCCTTGCTATGGCAGCCACAAGCACAGGAGGAGCCACTGAGAATACTGGTCCCAGCTGGCTGCACAAGCAGTGTATGGCATTCAGCTCTTCACTTCTTGGCTTGTGAAGAACAGGCTGTGGGAGTTGTGGCCAGGCAACCCTGGACACACCTGGTCACCTACTTTCTTATTAATCAAGTTTAAAGTCTTGGTGCCCTGCTGCAATTTCATTATTACTTTTGGTCATTGACATCCTCATAGCAGTTGGCAGAGGTCAAGCATCCTTGCCATTTTTTTAGATCCATCCAGCAGCCTTTGATACTCATTATGAAAAGATAAACTTTGTACCATGAGATCTCAAACTACTACCCTCAGTTAACGTCTCACATTCAGGCTCTTATCCCCCATTAACCACGATGTAGTTCACTTGTAGTTCACCAGGGATTAACCTAGCACAGATTGCCTTATACTTACAAAGACATACTGGCTCACACACACGTGAGCTTGGATCTCACTCTACTGCTGCATCATGTGCTCTTTCAGCAGAAAAACTGCAAGGTAATCTGAGGTAGTTTTCACCAGTACAAAAGTGTTGAACTCCCTGCATCTTCTGTCAGGAGGAACGAGGTGACAGCCTGCTCTGACCAAAAGACTTTAAATCTCTAAAAGCTGCAGAAAAGTTAGTTTTCTATTCAAGCAAATACAATCACCTACACAAGTGAAGACTCATCCAACAAGATTTTCCTCTTTCCATAAACATCTCCTAGTATCTTAATACTCTGTCCATTCCTAATAGTACCAGTTCTTGAGGATATGCTAATCCTTAGAAACAGGAAATCCTGAAAGGAAATTCTTTTCTTTCATATGTCAGGAGCTTTCTATAGCAGCTTGTGGATGACAGCAAACATAGTTTATGTGACCATTTAAGAAACTTAAACTTTTATGTCATTCATAGTCATTTCTAGCAAATTTTTCATGTTACCTTTTTCCTCAGTAGTTCTTGTTTTCTAACATAGTGAGGAAGTCTTTGCTGTCTCCAAATAAGAATATAACATATTGATTATTTTTTCTATAGTGACACCTGACTGCAATGCTGCAACACCAGCTCTCCACCTGCTACTACAAGTATCATCCAATTTAAAAACTTTCACAAACCAGACACAGAAAAAAAAGCATCAGTATTGTTGCTGGCCAGCGTATCTCTGAAAGACAATAGACAGTCAAACATGTAGACCTTTACATGCACTGCATCATCCTGTGGGGCTGGAAACTCCACAGAAACTGTCACGTGCCTATTGGAGCTCTTTATTTAGTCAGACCTTTTTCTGTAAAATCATATTGTAAAAGGCTTCTTCCTTTTAATGCTATGCAGCCAATGAATGGAATGCTTTCAGTAATGGGATGCCCCTTTGAAAGGCCAAATGAACTTTGGCACATGAACAATGGTATCAACTGAATACCAATGGAAAAAAAAGAATAACAACTTGGAAATGCATCAGTTAAGCATTCACATTTCCCTGCATAAGACAGGTAAATGTAAAAAGAGGTAAAGTGTCCTCACAGAACATTACACAGTAGTTGAAGGAGACAGGATAGAGTGAAAAAGAAAAATTTGCAGAATCAGGAGGAAAGAAAAGCAAATTAACATTACTAATAATCTAGTTTGTCAAAAGAAAAAGGAAGGAAAATGAAGAGCGCTGACTGATTTAGATTCAATCTGTCTTTATACCCCTGATTACTTCTACCTTCTAAGATGCTGTTCAGATGAGGAGATGGGTTCTGTATTATCAAGTGCGATGCTGAGTTGTGTCCTAGAATATCCTCTGTGGATCTGCACCAGCTATTTGCCCTAAAAAAAAAAATCAGTCCCAGACTTCCCAAATTCTAGGGCCTAATTTAGGAGTTAAGATCTAGAATACACAGGCCATCTGTTTGCAGATTCAGGTGCCCAGCATGTTAACATCCAGGTTAACTATATTCAATTAATATCTCTCATAATTAAATACATCCATCCTAAGCCAGAAAGACAACTGACCACAAAAGATTGCTAATAGGGCCTGGAAATCTTCTTACCTAGCTTTTTTTCCTTATTTTTTTTTTTTTTCCAGACCAAGTATGTAATCTCAGTCTAGCAGCTGACTCCTAGTTATCTACCTGCTGTCAACACTAATTGACACCTTTGGTACCACTCTCAATATGAAGTCCAGGAAGTTGATGGCTATATATCCTGACACATTCTGCCACATCTGCACCAACTGGAGGACTGTGATATCTTTGCAGGAAAAAGTCTGTTTACTTTGCCTATGAAGTATCTGTGTTCTGACTTCTTAGTGTGGTCCTTTCACCTACGTTAAATTTGTCTAATAAAACACAAAGAAAAATTTTTCTTTCTCAGGTCTGCCCTAGTTTGAAGTCTTCAGAAGACCTAACATTTCAATGCAAAAACTATAATTAAATTTTGATCAATGGAAATGTTCACTAAAATATTTTCTGAGTCATCATAAGATATCTCTTAACTCCCATGTGCATCATAGTTGTTAATGGTTTGATTCAATATGTATTCACACCGTTACCATTACCTTTCATTTGACACTTTGTGGTACATTGACTAGGAAAGATTTTTAAAAGACATGAGTAAAGAGAAAAATCTGAACTTTTTAAAATCAGCTTTGTTTAAACTTTTCCAGTATGCTATATCGACTGAGAAGTGTTTAAGCATAAACTTTTACTAGTTCAAAGGCTTTGCAAGACTCATTTTAAATGCTATATTTTGGTGCAATGTTTTCATGTATTTATTTTTAATATGCTGGTTTCCAACTAAAATCAAAAGGTTTTGGGTCTCAACAGTTCTCAGAGGTCTTACTAGGCTGAAAAAGATGACTTACCACTTTGCATAACTATTATATTGACATATGCATGTCATCCAACTAAACCCAAATGCACATTTGCATTTTAATGTGTCATAGGCACATTTTAACTCTGTATTTAACATATTTACTGTCTTGTGACTTGCTATTTCCTATCTCCTTTTTCTGCTATTTCTTTTTGACTTTTCAATATAGCAAAACTTGAGTATTGTTTTAACCTTCCTCACAACAGTCTTACATGTATTCCATTAGCTTAGCTGTGACTTAAGTCTTAGTTGTGTTGTGTTTCCCCCTTAGTATCACAAATACACTGACAGAATTTATAGAGAACTCTTCTAGCTCACAATAAATCATACAATTCATCTCCCAGATGTCAGGTGCTGTTGGAAATATGAGACCATGGAAATAAAGTAAGCCATAAAAGTAAGGCAAGGGAAATTAGTGTATAACATTAGGAAATCTTCAATTTCTTTAAAATAGAATCATAGAATAGTTAGGGTTGGAAAGGGCCTTACGATCATCTACTTCCAATCCCCCTGCCATCAGCAGGGACACCTCACACTAAACCATGCCACCCAAGGCTATGTCCAGCCCAGCCTTGAACACCACCAGGGATGGAGCATTCACAACTTCCCTGGGAAAGCCATTCCAGTGCCTCACCACCCTCACAGTAAAGAACTTCTTCCTTACATCCAATCTAAACTTCTCCTGTTTAAGTTTGAACCCATTACCCCTTGTCCTCTCACTGCAGTCTCTAATGAAGAGTCCCTCCCCAGCATCCCTATAGGCTGCCTTCAGATACTGGAAAGCTGCTATGAGGTCTCCATGCAGCCTGCTCTTCTGCAGCCTGAACAGCCCCAACTTTCTCAGCCTATCTTCATAAGGGAGGTGCTCCAGTTCCCTGATCATCCTTGTGGCCCTCGCTGGACTTGTTCCAACATTTCCATGTCCTTTTTATGTTGAGGACACCAGAACTGCACTCAATACTCCAAGTGAGGTCTCAGGAGAGCAGAGTAGGTGGGCAGGTTCACCTCCCTCTACCTGCTGGTCATGCTGCTTTTGATGCAGCCCAGGATACGGTTGGCTTTCTGGGCTGCAAGCGCACACTGCCGGCTCATGTTCATTTTTTCATTGACCAACACCCCCAAGTCCTTCTCTGCAGGGCTGCTCTGAATCTCTTCTCTGCCCAAACTGTAGCTGTGCCTGGGATCGCTTTGACCCAGGTGCAGGACCTTGCACTTGTCATGCTTCAATTTCATGAGGTTGTCATCAGCCCATTTCACAAGCATGTCAAGGTCCCTCTGGATGGCATTCCTTCCCTCCAACATATCAAACCGAACCACACAGCTTAAAATGCAGTAAATTATATTTATATATTAAGGCTGAACTTGATGATTTTCACGGTCTTTTCTATGATATCCAAAAATACTCCTTCTTCTCCTGCAGCTGGTTGGGTGAACAGCTTATGTAGACATCTGTACTGTATAGCTTCACATTAATTACATCTTTAATGTCCAAAGGAAAGAGGGACACTGGAGTCCTCAATGGCATGAAATCGGAGAGAACCACAGTAACTCTGGAGTGATAATGGAGGTTACAAAATGTGCCATGGTCACACATGGCTCTAAGTTACATGGCTTGAGTGGAGAGATGCTTTGTGTGGGTTTGTAGAGTCTGAAAGAATAATCTATGTTTGGTTTAGAGGATATAAGTAAAACTGGAACATGAAGATAAGTGGCAATACAGTGATCAGGGCACTGGTAAATGCTGCTGTCAGCAGGTGTGTAGAGGCACTGGCTTTTGTAACCTGCAAAAGTGACGGTGAAATTATGTGATTTCTGGTGTGTTAAAGCATCCTTGGAAAAATGCAAACAAAGGCAAAGAGGAGGAAATGGATATAAGAATATTTATTGGGTGTGAACACATGTAGTGTGTATTTTAGAGGAATATTTCTAATCATCTGAGAAATAAAATGTAAGAATATATTTCTAGTGGGAATACCATAGGTGAGCAACTTGAATGGCTTCATGATATGCCTGCAAAATGTTATGTAAAGTACCGTATGAAGTCATGTATGTTGTGGCAAAGGCTGGAATCTAAAGTTCAGCAATTCTCACTCATGTGATACCTCTTTGCTGTAACATAACCCTATGCCCCTAACCTTTTATCTTTTGAGGTCAAGAAATTTTAAAATTAAAGTTAATTAATATTTGATTATTCAACAGCTATTTTGTAAGTTGTGATTACATATAAATGTAGAGAGAAAATAGCTAGATTAATTACATGATTGGTGCAAACTACAGCACTGAGAATGGGATCAAGACTGGGGAAAAGGTCAGAACTTCCCAAGAGTTTTGCATCCAAAACTGAATTCATGACTGAGTTCTTCTCATCAAGTAATATCGCAAATCAAAAGCTACAAGCCTTTGTATTACTGTTTTTCCAGTTCTATGTACATTCAAAATTTAATCATTCTGCAGTGTTCAATATCCCATTTAAAGGACATGGTGTTCACAGAGAAGGAACATCATTCCTGGTCCTCATTAGGGGTCAAACAAAATCTTCTTGTCTCTGGCTGGAAGTGAACATCAGTTTCTTACTTTACCAGTAAGCAGATGACACTTGAGTAAGCCTCTGGCTGCAAACAGCTAGTAGTGCTAGTATGTCCTGACTTAAAAACATAGAGGGACCACACTCTGGACCAAAGTTGTCCTATCAATGATCAGGTGCTTTCTTCTCCTCATAGTAATACCGCAGACACATCTCCTGATGGTCCTTCAAATAACTGTATCTTAAGTACACGGGCAGGCTCCTTCTAGCCTTACTTGGCTTGCTTAGACTCTTATTTCATTTAAATTACATGATTTGCGTGACACAAATAGACCGTAATCACTGCAATCCCTTTTGATCACTCAAATGTGCCTAAGAAATGCCAAGGATTAGATACTTTCCCAGTCTTCCTGTTGTGTTTTTGCTAATACAGAAACTCTATTCCCATAGCGCTGCAGCAGAAATAAACTGGTTTTAAATGAACTTATCATTAGCTCCCACCAGATATTTACTCGGCAAACAGTCCCTGCTTCAAGAACATCTTTGAAGCTGACTCTTCAAAAGAGGCAGCACATGAAGATCCAGAGCATTTCCTAGTACAAGTAGAACTACAAAATTTGAATCACAGATTACTTCCTTACAAGAGCTGTGATACTGTTTCTGTTGAAGTGAATTTTACTGCTGGAATTCACACACAATTAGATGGAAAACATCTTTATAAATCCTCAAAACTATTGTGGGGAAAGCCTTGGAGGGAAGGCTAAAAGGAAAATCAGAAGAATGGAGAATAAATTTCCTGAAGGGATTACATGGGCTGATGTCTGTAACAAAGAAAGGCTTGTCCAGAAGGGCCAGATCATAGAAAGCCAATTTTTACAGATCTGCTGATGTGCATAGCACCTGGGAACCCTCTGCACAGTAAGAATCAGACTAGAGCATATTGATGGAGAAGATCATCAAAAACAACATTATAGAAGGCATCACTAGTCCAAAGTCTAGAAGCTTCCTGATCTCAGCCAATTCACATATGTTGGCAGTCATCAGTCCAGACAGTATCACAAGAAAACACAGGCCTTGAAGCAGCATACATTTTCTATGCTCACTGCCATCTACGCTTTATACCTTTGCACAGCATTCAGTTCATAGGTATTGAGTTTGGAGGTAGTAGTGAGGAGTCACCTTCTCACGCTGCTTTTGTTAATCACTCAAAGTGATGTTAACCATTTGATGCTCAACATTCATTTATGGTTGTTTATCATAATCTTGCAGGTTGCCTTACAGTGGTTCGCAGCATCAGTACTTAGATTCAGATAACTCAAATGAAAAATACGTATGTTTCTGTTTAATGCATAGTCTAAACTCAGAGGAATAAACAGTTCAGGAAAATAACTAGATATGCACCACACCAGTGGTAACTGGTAACTCACACCAGCATGGATAGCAGCCTCTAGGGCAGATCTCTGTGCAGAAGTGGAAGGGTGGCTGGAGAAGACAACCTGATCTCACCACAGGAAGTCTTTCACACAGACATTCAAAGCTATTTTTTTCCACCCATGTCACTACTTGATTGTGGAATAAATTAAGCTATATCTTTTTTGAGAAAGCTGAAAAACAATTATTGTCTTTAGCTTAATGGCTGCTCTGAAGCAATACCAATGAAATGTGATATACTTTATAAACTTGAGCAAATCCAAGCTATAGTATCCCAGAGGGACTGGCATGTTTCTTTCCTTCCATGTATTTTATGGTCTCTGAAATCTTCATTTTGCTTTTTTCAGCTATTGATAATTAAAAGGCAGAATCCTGGTTATCATGAAGTTGATTTTGTAGCTTTTTGCAGAAAGTTCTCTGCTGCAAAATAATTTTTCATCTTATGCTGTATTGAAAGACAGTATCTTAAAATCTCTACCATCAAATACCAACGAGACACTTCTCACACTCCGGCCCATACATCCACCACGCATCCACCAGCACGATCTATCTGGTTCATCAGTGACTGCCCAAGAGAAAAAGCGTCTCTCACAGAAGCAGCAACACTTTCAGGTGGCTGAAGGATTGCTGTGCTGAGGACGTTTGTGGGGAAGTTTGTGAGAGAAGCTGCAAAAAAAGGAAGATAAATTAAAATGTGGAAGCAGAAGAGGAAGAGCAAGAAGGGAAGCATTGATCCCTCCACTTTGTCATCTGACCTGTAGCATGACAGCAGCGATAACACTGGATCTTTTCTGCCAGCATGGCATGAGGTAATACTTATCCTTCATGGTTCAACTTTGGTTGGACCAGCTGACTGAGCATCAGGGACTTAGGTCTGTTGAGATCCTAGCCAAGGGAGACTGAAGCCTACAGATTACCCACACTGGTGGGTGATCTTGAGAGTAAAAACATGATAGCAAAGAACATTCCATTAGCAAAGTGCAGGACCACTAGGGTGATGGTTGAAGGATTCTACAATTAATTACAAAGCTGTATGGGCAGTCACAGCTTTTAACTTAATGAATCATTTCCCTGTACTTAGCTACTGTGGGCATGTCAAACATTACCAGCTGATACGAGATCAAAGCTGTAGCAAACATCTGATCCCTATGCAGCATCTCTACATTTCCAGCTTTGATATTTTTTAGTTTTTACTTTTAGATAGTAACCAGCTGAGTGTGAATGGTTCCTGCCTCAAAGGTTACCACCAGCCGTGCAGAACATCAGCAAGGCAGAACATTACCAAGTGTGTTTTAAGCAACCTCTACTCCCTTGTATGATCCATTTATTCTCAGTAAGAGAAAATCAGAAAAGATGGAGTTTTCATGGAGCAAATTCAGTGTATCTGTCACAGCAGCTTGGCAGAGTGGTGGCTTGATCGTCTCAAGTTTTCCTTCAGGCTAGGAGGCTGGTTTGGCAGCAACGCTCAGACAAAGCTGCATGCACTGCAAAGCTGATTAATAACCGACCTTACTGAAAAAGAAAGCTCCACTGCAAAGCCTCACATCCACATATAATCCCACCCTCCAGGAAGAAACTTAATTTAGGAAAGCTGGTCTCCTTCACTCATCCGTGCCTTTAACCCCTAAGGGCTCAGCTGCTCACTGTGACTGGCTGGCAAATTAGAAAAGCACAAAATAGTCTGTGCTTTTGAAAAGTATCCAGAGCTAAAGAGGGACTAAACATGTTTGGGTTCATCAAGTCTCTTTGCTTGCAAACTCTATAGAAATCAATCAGATATACTATTTCAAAAGGAAAGCAACTAGTTTCCCTGTTTGTATCAAGGGAATCCAGCCTTACCCTGTTCCCTGCTACCTCCAATGCACCTGCATGCCTGTAGAAATAGCTACTCCCCTATAGATACATCTACACAACTGTGGATGTTCCAACATGTTTGTAGATACTAATCCCACATGTTTGAGTTTAATATATGAAATGCCATTATCTCCTAAACCCAATCTGCACTTAGGACATAGTTCCTAACATAACACAAAGGAGGGAACAATGTACTGTTGGTGAGGGAGAAGGTAGAACTCAGAAAATCGATGCTGAATAAAACCTTTCAAGTGGCTTTGTCACCCCAGGCATGCTGTCATCTTCATTTTGCTATGTGGCCCAACATATTCAGCAAGTTTAAAGGTTTCTCTTTAAGAGAACAGTGGGTAAGTAAATTTACAAAGAAACACAGAATAACAGAGAATTTGCAAAATTCCTTTAGTAAAACCAGAAAAACTTACCCTCAAAAGCTTTTTTATACACACTACTGACTTGAAAGTCCTTCTATTGGCTTTCATTTAGAAACTCTTTTCTGGCTTTCCGTTATGGAAACGTTATGTTCCTGTGATACACAGACAGAGTAGACCTGCATTACCAAACACAGTAAACGAAAGCTTTTCAGCTTATACCACTTTAATTCTGCTTTTAAACATTGCTGTGATTTTGGGGTCACTTGCTGAGTTAAAGCCACACTAGGGCAGTAGTTAAGGACAATCCAGTCTCAAAACTTCATGCCATTTTACTGCTCTAAATTAGTAATACACTTGCTAGAAGTCACCATAAGTCAGATGAGTCACTTAGAATACAATGCTTTACAAGAAAGCCTAATTTACTGGTACTTGAAGTACTGCTTTGCTGATGTTTTCTTGGTACAATGGAATAATTGGTGGTTCCAAAATTAAAAGTGAGTTTAACAAGGAAAAAGTTTGAATCACAGCTGGCCTTTCTAACACCATATGTTCAATATTGACTTTTCAAACTCACTTCCCAGAAAGACTCAGTTTGAGTCTTGAAAATATTATCTTGCTTTCTCAGAAATAAAAAAAAAATAAAGCACACAAACATCTGTACCTGTGGTTTAATCTTAACTACTAGAATTCAACTCTAAATACTGTTCAGTTTAAAAGCATTGCTGTGCCATCAAAGTCTTGTAGAGAGCAAGCTGATGTGCTCATTACGCCACTAACCTACAAGTTCATTACTCAACAGAGGATAGTTTGGGCTGTTTCACACAGCCCAGTCATAGCTTGCTGGGATAGTTATTTATTAATTCCCAAAGGAAGTTGTAACATAGCCTTCCAGCAGTGTCAAGTACACAAGCCTTGGCATGCCCAGGAGAGCCATTTGATTGAGTCCCATTTATATAAACTAAGAGCCTGCCAGCTAGTTTTGATGAAGAAATCTTCAAGTTCACACTACAAGCACTAAGAAATTGGAGGTACACCTCCACTAGCACGCACAAATTACTGCCACAAGCTTCCCAATAAGTATATAGCAACTTTTACCACATAGCTAGGCAATAGAGCATGAAAGAGTAATGCATCATTATTGCTTCTGCTTATGTAGGGGGTTGTTTACAATAATAGGGAATCCACTCAGATTTTTTGCTTTATCATCAGAAGCATGGGGAAGAACTCTCAACCTCAGCATAGCAAATAGAAGGGAGAAAGAGAAAATAAAATAAATGTTTTAACATCATCATTTTTACAGCAATTTCTACTACAACAGACAACAGGTAAAGAATTTTTGTTATTCTTAGGGTAATCCAAAACAGAGAAGCAACAGTATTTGTCTTAAAAATTCTTACTTCTAATTGTGCATGTCTACAGCTCAAGCTCTGATTATATCAATTGTAGTAGTGTATATTAAACCACAGCCAAATGAAATGACAACATCTGCTTAGATGCAGAGATTGTCTTTAAAACTTTTTTATAAATGCCTTAGAAGTAATTAATAACTTTTTTGCATTCACAGTATCCTTCTAGGTGATACCAGCAATATAAGTGTACCTGGAAGAATGGCAGAAAATGTAACAATAATCACAGTGCAACTTTCCTTTTTCATAGACTCATAGAATGGTTAAGGTTGGAAGTGACGTTAAATATCACCTGGTTCCAATGATCTGCCATGGGCAGAGACACCTTACACTAGACCAGATTGCCCCAAGACCCTTCCGACCTGACCTTGAACACTGCCAGGGATGGGGCAGCCAAAGCTTCTCTGCACAACCTGTGCCAGGGCCTCACCACCCTCACATTAAAGAATTTCTCATAGTGTCTAATATAGATCTCTCCTCTCTCAGTTTAAAGCCATTACCTCTTATCCTATCCCTACATGCTCTTGTTAAATGCCCCTCTCCAGATTTCTTGCAGGCCCTTTCAGATACTGGAAGGCTGCTATGGGATCTCCCCAGAGCCTTCTCTTTTACAGGCTGAACAACCCCAACCCTCTCAGCCTGTCTTTCTAGGGGAGGTGCTTCAGTCCACTGAGCATCTTTGTAGCCTCCTCTGGACTCACTCCAAGAGGTCCTTAGTGAAGCCATGTTTGCTGTCACAAGCCACTTCCTTATTTTCCATGTGCCTTAGCATAGTTGCCACAAGGTTCTGTTCCATGTTTTGCCCAGCACAGAGGTAAGACTGAAATGGCCAGTACATTTTTTTTCTCTCTTGTTTTGTTGTTTCAGCATATATACTCAGTTTTCATAGGTTTGTTCTATTTTGGTTTTAATTGAGTTCTTAGCCCTCAATGGTCAAATGCAGGAGCGAATAATTTTGGACAAAGAAAGTTTAGGATTGTATTAAATAATTTAGTAGTAGGAAGAGCCTACTACTCTAGTGACTATTATTTAACTTTTTTCTCTAGATTGCAGTGCAATTTACAGATGAAGAGAAATTTTCTATAGAACAAACACTGATGTATAACTATTTTTTGCCCAAGACTTTCTATCTCCACTTTTTAAAATACCTATGTCAGAAAAAGTCCTAAAAAACAGCACTTCAATGATGCATGTTGCAGGTATGCTCTCATACAGCAAGTTATAAGATCTGAAACTCACTGTCTTTATCACGCTTTCCACTTCAACAGGAACTATATAGATTTCTACTTAATTCTCCAAGATGGATGTGGTTTGTTTCTTCTGATTTAACTTATTTCACTGCATGAGAGATGTGTTTAGGCTAACTGTGTGAAATATAAGTCAGGACGTACTGAATCTCAGACAAGAGTATTTCATTTGACCTAATGACTCTGTTATTGTATGTTGTAAAAATAAAACTTTGTGTAAACAGCTGCAACATTTTTGTTTATGGCTTTTAAAAGTGAGATGAGCGCTTGAGCTCATAAGGCTGCCTGACTGACACAGAAACTTTACCCATCACACCTTTCACAGAACTGAACTCTTTGGCTTCTAGAATGAGAAATGGTAATTGAACATGAAACAAGTAAGGTAAAATATTTTCATTTGCCATATTTTAGTTGTGCCTTTCCTTTCTCTGCCCTTTGTGGTGTCATCTTCAGGTCCACAAAAAGAAAACCCAAACAGACAGCCTTTTCCCCAGCTCCCTGGTAGTTCTCATCCTTGTATTCAAAATTTTAATTTTAGATTTGAGTATAGGTGATACATCTAGTTGCAATGTATGATAAAATAAAAATGCAGTAAGCGATCTCTCCTCTGTGTTTGTTGCATTAGGAATATGCTTCTCTTTTTAATGGGCTCTAAGCAAATTTTGTAACTAAACAGTGCTACATAATCTGTAACTCCACATTGCAATATTCTTTTTAAAATTTGCTTTCAGCAAATATTGACAAATTTAGGCTTAAAAAAGTATACATTTTCCCTGTATTTGCACTGCAATGCTTGAGTATTTATTCAGAATATATTCAGAAGCAGAACACAGAAGATTCACAGTTGTAGATGAATCAAAAAATCAGTCTTGAATGTGCATAGTAAGCTCTTAGTATTTCTTTAGCTTTAAAGCTCTACTCTGTAAATAACACTCTAAGACCCTACCTGTGAACATAAAGTTGTAGATTTCTGTAGACATCAAAAGAGTCCTACATATGAAAACTGCAAGCACTAGTCATAAAAATCAGTTTGAATTTTAAACTGGACCCTTTTTTTTACATGCAACATAACCTGTAAGAAAACAGCAAAAATTGGCTCTTTGGAACTCTGAGAAGTAGAGAAGCACCTGTACTGGTTTACTCCTTTCTACTCCTTCCTATTTTCAGCTAAGCAGAGCTCAAATCACCTGGACTATCAAACCATCTTCTTGCAGAAAACAGTGGCTAAAAAGATTAGCAGACAATTTGAAAGCAGTTTCCAAGTAACAGAATCAGTGCCCAATTTTAGAGAACTTTCTAAACTGGCAGAAAAATATGTCTCAAGAACTCATGGCTGAAAGTGAAACTGGAAGTAAAAATAAATTGCAAATATAATCCAACTCTAACAGTGACTGTAACGAATCATTACAACACAAGAGAGTTGGCTCATTACTCATCAGCTTTAAGTTGGATGTCCTTCTGAATGATACACTATAACTCAGCCACAAATTATTGAAGCTAATCATTTTCAATTACATAGCATGTAAAATAATAACCTTCTCTGCAGGATTACTGAGTAAAATTTGATGACATACATTATGCAAGCATTCATAAAAGATTGATCCTAGTCCTTTCAAAATTTGCATTTTCTGACTATGTCATCAAATCAGGATTTGGCCCATAGGAACCTGAACTGCTGAATCAGAATTTCCAACCATTTTTACACTATGCTGCTGTTATAGTTATACTTTCATTTTTAGTCAGACAGCTTAGGGTATACTTTTACTTCTGAAAAGGTTACATGCCCAAGTTACACCTGTGTATTCTTTTATAAAGGATAACCTTAAAGCCCAGTATTAAACTGATTGTACTCTTTAAATATACTGCCTTTAAGAAGAAAAAAAACTAACCACAGCACTGTAGATGACATTCAACTACGTTTCTTATAAAGCAGCTTGTCTCTTTTTATTAATGTTATATGTGTTGTTTTGCTAATGTCAAATGTTGCATGCTTAGTTCAATGAAGATAGGATGAGAAAGTTGGGGCTGTTCACGCTCCAGAAGAGAAGGCTGTGTGGAGATCTCATAGCAGCCTTCCAATATCTGAAGGGGGCCTATAAGGATGCTGGGGAGGGACTCCTCATGAGGGACTGTAGTGAGAGGACAAGGAGTAATGGATTCAAACTTAAACAGGAGAAGTTTAGACCGGATATGAGGAAGAAATTCTTTACTGTGAGGGTGGTGAGGCACTGGAATGGCTTTCCCAGGGAAGTTGTGAATGCACCATTGCTGGTGGTGTTCAAGGCTGGGCTGGACATAGCCTTGGGTGGCATGGTTTAGTGTGAGGTGTCCCTGCCCCTGGCAGGGGGGTTGGGACTGATCTTAAGGTCCTTTCCAGCCCTAACTATTCTATGATTCTATGACTCTAAAGGCTAGTAACTCTTGACAACTCTGCCACTTTAATCCCCGTCTACCTTCCCTTAACATTTTTTCATAAATGATGATTTAATTTTTTGCAGTCTTTTAAGCTTTACTACAAAAAAAATTCCCACTGACTTTATGTAACATTCTGTCTGATCCTTCCTCGGTTTGCCTTCAAGCTTGTTTGTCTACATAAAACTCTGTTTCCATCTGCTGGCATTAGTTCTTAAGAAGCATAAATCTCTGCTGATTTATTTGAGATGTTCAGAAAAATTTATAATGTTCTCACATGTAGACCAGCTATCTGTCTTTGATATATTACCACCTTCTAGCTTGGTTTCTTAAGAAAATGAGGTTTGTGCAATCACTCTGTTAGGTCTCCCCAACAGCTTTTTAATCTGTTGGCCAATTTAATTCAAATTTGACAATGAGAAGTAGAATCTCTGTGACACTATGTTCACCTGAATTTTGTGAATACTGGTGATCTATGTGAAGAAAAAAGACCCTCTGAGGTACTGAAGAAGAAATGGAGTTAGGAATGCAGAAAGAACAAAGAAAAGCTGCCACAGAGACACTGCAAATGATGCAGGGACAGCTGCCATTACTACAAGGGAAAAATCAGGGGACAAAAAGGAAAAATCTGCAAAACCTTACAGTTTATTTCATAGAATCATAGAATTTTGTAAACACATAATGTTTAGGGCTTGAAGGAACATTAAAGAACCAAGTTTCAATGCCCTGCCACGATCAGGAACACCTTCCACTAGGCCAGACTGCTCCAAGCCGCATCCAACCTGGCCTTGAAAGCTGCCAGGGATGGGGCAGCTACAGCTTCTCTGGGCAACCTATGCCAGTGTGTCACTGCTCTCACAATAAAGAATTTCTTTCTAATACCTAATCAAAATATCTTCTCTTTCAGATTAAAGTTATTAACTTTTTTCTTATCACTACATATCCTTGTAAAAAATTCCTCTCCAGCTTTCTTGAAGGCGCTTTCAGGCACTGGAAGGCTGCTGCAATGTCTCCCTGGAGTCTTCTCTTCTCCGGGCTGAACAAGCCAAACTATATCTGCCTGTTTTCATACGAGAGGTGCTCCAGCTGTCTGAGCATCTTAATGGTCTCCTCTGGACTTGTGTGAGCAAGTCCACATCCTTCTTGTGTTGTGGACCCCAGAGCTGAACACAGTACTGGAGGTGGGGTCTCATCAGAACAAAGTAGAGGGAGAGAATCACCTGCCTTGGTCTGCTGATCACACTCCTTTTGATGCAGTCCAGCACACAGGTTGCTTTCTGGTCTAGAAGCACACACTGCTGCCTGGTTATGCTTCTCATAAACCAACACCCCCAAGGCTTCCTCTTCAGGGCCGCTCGCAATCCATTCTCCACCCAGCTTGTATTTGTGCTTGAGATTGTCCTGACCAGGTGCAGGACATTGCTCTTGGACATGTTGAACTTCATGCAGTTTGCACAGGCCCACCTCTCATGCGTGCCAAGGTACCTCTGGATGGCACACTTTCCCTCCAGTGTGTTGACCACACTGCACAGCTTGGTGTCATCAAACTTGTTGAGTGTGCACTCAATACCAATAGGATTTGATGATCCAATGGGAGAGTTACCACAACATGTTCAGGTGTGCAGTAGGGCAGAAGAACATGACAGCTGACTGGATGATTTAGCTTCTTTACCAGCTTCCAGAAAAACTGTGTTGTGCAAAAGCTGATAAATACAATAATGTACTGTGAAAATAAAGAGATCTTGCCATTACAGTGATGTGTGCTGAGCCTTAGTCCCTCTGCTTAGAAAAAAAATGATGCTCTTATACATACAGCCTAGAGGAGGTGAGGGATAGGGAAGCAGTCTGTGGTTGTTGTCTGTGTGTTAGCAAGGCAAAAGACTGAAATTTGCCCTCACTGTACTGTGAAAGTAGCCTTCAGGACACTGAAGGTGGAGATGGGACTTGATTTAATGCTCAAGATGCAAGAATTTTCTTGAAGGCAAGAAAGGGTGGACTGTTATTTGCAAGAAAGAGTATTCATCAAAACAAGCAGCTTCCCTCACAGTCATGGAGACGGCTGGTGCTACATGATCCACTGCTTCTTTCAGTGACAAGGGGAGCCTTGGGGAGCCTTAGCAGAAGCTGGATATGGGTGGAGGTGGGCTGCAGAGAGAGGAGTGAGACCAATGGAACTACCCTTCCCCCTAAGCAGTCCTTACAAAAGAGGGACAGCAGTTTTATGAGGTCACCCTAAAACCCATACTGACATACTTGGGTGCCTGGAGTCATGGTTCTTAAGCACAGAGAGACAGTGTGCAGTTCCAGCAAAGAAGTGAGCTGCTTGTCACTTCAGAAAATAGACTCACTCTTCCCAAATCAAGGAGGCACTTAGGTGCTTAACGTCTAGCTTGAGGGATCTCAAGCTGTTATGCACCTAAATGCCTCATAAAAGAGCAGACTTTACCCCTCTGGGCACTTTTGAAAGCTCCAGCCTCACATGTGGAAATGAGAATAGCTCTTCCAGTTGACACAGTAACAGAGGGGTCTGAATTTATTCTCAGTTCTAGAAGGAATTATTTAAAACCAGATTTCAGAGAATGCGTTTCAGTTATTTAGTTCAGAAAAATATCAGCTCAATGTCTGGAACTAGTTTTCCAGCTGTCCAGATTAGATGAAAACAGAACAGGGAAATTATCTAGCCTAGCCTGACACAGTGTTTAACCCTGAAAGGTCCTGAATGCCTCAGCTGTCAGTTGAACGAACCTTGGAAATGGAATCTGGCTCCACTTCATAGAATTATAGAATGGTTTGGATTGGAAAGGACCTTAAAATTCATCCAGTTCCCATCCCTGCCACAGGCACAGGAACACCTTCCACTTAGAGCCCCATCAAACCTGGCCTTGAGCACTGTCAGGGATGGGGCAGCCACATCTTCTCTGAGCAACATGTGCCAATGCCTCACCACCCTCACAATGAACAAGTAACTTTGCAAGAGTGATTTCTGCAATTCTCTACCATATTCAGCAAGCAACTGCTTTCAAAATGCAGGCCATTACATTACTATGAATGAAAGAACCTTAATTGCATTAAGGCCTTCCAAAAGCACAGTTACAGTAGAAGCATTGAGGTTTATTTTGACTGAACTGCAGCGCTCCCTCCAGCAAAGGAAATGCTTTAATTTTTAACTTAAAGTTGCTCTTTATATTATAAACCAAAGGCATTTACTATAATGTAGAGTAAAAAAAGCGAAGCAGTAACATCACCCAAATCACTGTGACATGAATCAACTCCAAGCCTATGTAAACTGTGGGGGTTTTGTCAAAAAAAAAATATTATCTTATATCCCAGTAGAAGCTCTCATATGCACGCAAACACATAACAAATTTGCAACAGAAACCAGCACTACTCTCAGCAGTGGGTAAAAATGGACCATTTAGGCCAGAGTAAGCATTTTCCTGGTACTGTGAGTGAAAAGCAGGTGCTAACTGTTTCAAAGGGAGCATACCGACGATTAAAACACCAGTTGGGGAGAAAAAGCACATTTTCCTCTTGAGCTTACAAAAATGGCTCTCCCTGATGAGAACAAGATAATGCTCTTACACCTGCTGAGCAACTCTGCGCCTACCACCACGCTTCAAGCAGGAGAAACTGAACTACAGTCTGGTTCTTTCCCTCTGTTTTCCCTAGTACACGCTTGGCTCCCTGTTGTTTTTCATGTTTAAAGAGAGTGCCTTTCTCCTGTTTGTTTTGCTGGGAGCCATAGTCGGGGTTTTCCTTGTCCTCAGGCTGCAAAGCACTCAAAAAAAAACCAACTTTTTCCCTGCACATCACAATGATGTTGTAGAGTGGCTGCTAATTCTTGAAAATCTCAGTGACATAACAGCGGTTCCTATGTTTGTGGCTCTGCAAGCAGCTAAGATGGATTTCACCCTGCCCATCTAATCCTCACTTTCTCTGTAGAGAGATCTAAACCAGCCCTGCCTAAGCTGAGGCACATTAATCATCCTGCTCTCTGCTCAGGGTGTGTTTTTCCAAGACACCCCTCCCTCTGACCAGAGCGCAGAGCAGAAATCACTTAGTTTGTGCCCAGAGGCATGTACATGAAGCTGAAACACTGTACAAGTCCAAGTAACACTGCCAGGTTTGAACTCTTCATCCAGAAGATAATCTAAATCAGAGGGAGTGCTCATGAGTAATTTCAGTGACAGCCTCCTCCCAAAGGCATTTGTTAGTTATGTGTACTTTTTGCTGGCCT